>WEDG01001244.1:0-190434 GCA_017591395.1 Schistocephalus solidus
CACAGTCAGAATTCTGTCCGAGCCGGTCAGTTGCCTGTTGTGGGAGTGGGCGCATTTTGCTGACACACACACACAACCTGATCGGCGCAAATTGGACCGGGTTTCACCGAGAACAAATTGCGGCTCAGATCCACTCTGAGTGGAAGTGTGAAACAGGTCACAATCTGCCTGACCCTTGGTCCACAAGAGTAGGCACAGTACTAAATACTTTTTGATGTAGTATGAACTGAGAGTTTAACTTCGTCTCGTAGCAGGAGAATGAGAAAAGTCGGCCGAAAATGGAGATTACGAAGAGAAGAAAAGGGTTTGTTTGAGACTTCCCTTCCTTAGTGATAAGCTCAATAAACTAGTTTGAAGACAGCTATTGCCAGCCATTACACACACCTTCTCGACTAACCGACTTCTATGAATGAGAGGCCAGGAGAAGCTGACAATAAGATCAGCTCGTTATTTTCCATTCCTTCCCATGTATTGATGAAGGAGGCTTAACAAACCGAGTGAGTCACTCTTCTTCTGGGGGTAGAATAACATCTGCCAGTAGGGTACAGTGAAAAGATAAGGTCTGACAGTACGATGTTCACCCATTCGGCAAACATTGGTCATGACTTGGACGGCAAATGTGTTTCATGTTGTCGAAGGAATGTGGAAGAACTGCACAGCTAACTATAAAAGTGTCGGCTAGTCCGGGGAATCGGCCTGTGTGTGCTTATTTGCGGACAAGGTTTTCCCGGTTCTTTAGTATCTTTCATGCAATTTTGGGATAACCTTCGGTGGTTATATATGACTCACAGAAGCACAGGTCTGGAATTTAATACTAGTGGGAGATTTTTAAGGCATATTTCTCGTTGTCACAAAAGTATAAATCTATGGTTAAAAACATGCTACCACATGTTGGAGAGGAAAGACTTTCCTGTCAACGGCTTCTCCCACGGTATAACCGCCGTCACCGTTTCCCTTTCTTTCCCTTAGGCCACTTTCACAGACCTGGTACCACACCGGCAGCCAGGTTGTCGCAAATACTATCACCTTTGTATGGCACGACACGAGCGGCAGTGGTGAGATGATAAGCTCTCGTATAGCTCGCCGTCGGGGATCTTTATTTATTCTATACATCTACTTGAAGTTGATTACATTTAGTGAGCAAAAGCAAAGTCTGTACGAGCACCGGAACAATTTCTTTTTTATTCCGAGCTTTCAAACTCCTGCAGGTGTTCATCCTCAGAGATAGCAGCAGTAACAAAAAGGCGACACTTATAATGGGGTACAAACCAATCAATGATCACTGACGCAAGCCTAGACGTGACTGCGCAGGGCTCTCTGCGCTCATGCAAACGCCTGGCTTTCGAACCTTCACCTTCATTCGTCAGATTTCAGAATTTCGACTGCCATTTCACGAGTTAGCACATCTACTGTGTGTCTTTTCTCACGCATGTTCCGCAGAAGTAGCAATTAATGTATCGGCACAAGCCATACGAAATGGGGTAACTGACACATTCAGTAAACATGTGTCTCCAGGTGCGATGTCACCCCGTCGACCCCCGATTACGCGCCGGATGTTCTGCCATTGGAGGTTTCATCTGCGTACTTATTAATTTATATCTATATCGTCAGCAGGTAGAAGGTCCCCCCTTCTAGTTGTCTATTTAGTTTGGCCATTGACTACATTGCCCTCCGTCAATGTACCTAGTATTGACAGCCAACAACAGGGTTATCCTGTTTTGCGCTGTTTCAGCCTCACCAGCAAGAACAATCGCAGTCTCTACTTTTTCACTCTCAACCTCTCCGTATACTATTGCTTGGTATTTGCCAGCGAAAAGGCGCGTTCTGAGTCGGTATTTTCTCATCTCTCCTCCGCCTCCTCCTCCTCCTCCTCCTCCTCCTCCTCCTCCTCCTCCCTCCTCCTCCTCCTCCTCCCATCTCCCTCCCTCTCCTCCTCTTCCCTCCGCAACTAATGGTATCCTGCTGACTCTTTTTGCCAGCAATGTCTTCTTTGGTGAATATTCTGCCCTGCCTCCACAAAGTCACTTCTTGTGTAGATTCCATGAGGCCGTACTAAATTTTCATCTTCGAGGCTAATAAAAACTATCTGGTGGACTACTCTAAAGAGGAAGAGCCTATAAAGGTTAGTTGTTTGGGTTGGACCTTCGATTTAAATGAGTCCCTTTATCTTTCTAATCAACTTGCCTTAGAGTACATGCAAACATTTTTGTAGTGAGAGCTGTTTTTGTAGTTTGTACTGCGAGTTACTGCGCTTAGTTAACTGTTTCCTGAAACTCTCCCTGTTCACGTCTATCAGGGATCTGTTGTTTAAAGAACAGAAGCAGCATCCTATAGATACTACTGGCTATTACTACTTGGGATGAGTATGACTATTTAACACGAAGATCCTTCCACCTACTTTTCAAAAATTCTCTTTTCAGGGCCTCGTGAGGATCCCGAAGAATGGGCTGGGGTTGCTTGACAGTTTGGTGTTATTATACTGCTTTCTGGTGATAGGTCCTTCGTAGGAAGTAAACAGGGGCTTTAAATATAGTGTAGAGAAAAGCTTAGCTGAACCGAAACGCTAGGTCAAAGTTTATGGGGGAGGGAGGGAGGCGCTACGAATCTCAGAAAATATTTTGCTGATTTTTTCAAGGAAGAATCAACCACCCGAACAATTAATCCATTTTTCAGGGCCTTAGTTTGCCCTCAGAGCTATAAATAACGCCCAAATATAAAACAGCAAAAAGTGCGGAATGTAGCCAATCAAAGTTGCCTTAGGCCAATGCAAGTGGTTGCGTTAACCATGGTAGCAGTTGGGTTACCCATGGCCACAATTTGACGATCCAGAGACCTGGGAATCCGAACATGCTTTGATCCACAAAATTAATAAAAAACCCTTACACAGCCCAACGTAGTGATTTTCATTTACCGCCCGCAGTCAATGCAGTCATTGGCAGGTGCACTAGGCGGATCTGATGAGCCAGACACCAGGCGCTGTCCTTATTTGTCCTACAGTAGATGTGCTACCTACTGAAATCTAGACCGAAGTACTGAACTGTTTTCGCTTAGAAACGATTACTTAAAAGGGAAATTTTAGTATTTATTATCATGCAACACAATCCCTAAGATAGTTCAGTCACCTCAGGAAGTCGGCTTTAAAAAACGCTTCTTTCCGGCCGGCTTCGAAAATGTCTATTTAACTAGTATACGTTTTTCCCTTTGATTTTCAATGCCCCTGTAAATGAAAATATCGTTTATGCAAAAAATACACAAAAATAGTCTTTCTTATACGCATTTACTAGAAAAGTACGTCTTTTCTATATTTTATACCTGAAAAAGGTCATATTTCGGTCGTAAGAAAATTCATAATTATGAGATTTTTAAGACTGTAAAATGTCCTTTCGTCCGCTTGTGAATAATATGACGTGGTTCATAGCCAGTAAAAAGTTTTGTGTGGACTATATGACGTTTTCCAAATGTCTTAAAAAATTTGTGATCTTTCATAGACGGAATTTATAAAGTATGTGTTTTTGAAACCCTGGATGCAAGTGTAACGGCAGGCCAGCTCCAAAACTATTCCGGAATAGCTAAAGTGGTTTAAAAACCCTAAAAATGCCCTTTCTTTTGAGCATAAAATTCCAAAAACTATAATTTGCTACCACTTTGTTTCAAAAGGAGCATTTTTTGATGTCTTATATAAAACGTATTTGAATTTGTAAGGCTCTCGAAAATCAATTAGGCCAATTCATACTACTTAAGTGGCCTTTTTATAGATTTTAGTTTTGGCAGGTGACCAATGCGAAGCTCTTTCATACGCCGGCTTCCTGGCGGAATTGCAATATCTTAGGGTTATGCTGAACGATAATTGATATTATAACCCTCATTATGCAATCTTTTCAAATCGAAAACAGATTTCATAATAAGCAACAAAGAAGTCTGGTCGATCACCGGAATATTTTTTATTATTCTGAGTTTTCGAACGCCTGCAGGCGTTCATTGTCAGAGCTAGCAGCAGCAACGAAAAGGCGACAATTATAGGGGCGGTACAAACCAATCGATGATAACTGACGCAAGTCAAGAGGTGTCAGCGCAGGGCTCTGCATGCCAGTGCCAAATCACTTAATTGAATTCACATCCGTGAAGCAGCCTTTAATCACTTCTCGGCTCGTCTTGTTTCCGGCGTGGATGATTTTATTGACGGCTGCGAAGTTTAACTTATGGCTGGTTTCGTAAGTGTGGGCGTCAAATTCCTGGGACTCACACCTTCGCATTCATTCACTACATTTAGTCTATTAGAGAACCCGGCTTAGTTTCAAGGGAAGGCACTGAATAAATGCCTTCCGAAGAAGATGAGACCATTGGAACAAGAAGTTTATTGGCTTGACGTTTTGAATTCTCACTTGAACCCAGCATCAGAGGCTATTACATGACGACGAAAGTTCGACAGAAGATTTTGACGAGGTCCACCGTATGCTCCATGGCAGTTCGACCGTCGATTTTGACGAGGTCCACCGTATGCTCCACACCAGGTGGTGCAGGGACGGTGACTTGCGCGTGAATTAGTTTTAAGTGATAGTAGCCTTGCGCTGCAGCTACCGCACTCTCTCCTCCTCCCCCACCTGAGCCCGCTGTCAAGACAGACACAAGAAGAAAGGAGATGAGAGAGGGTGCAGGTGGCTGGCACGGCTGGAGCCGCTCCTGGGCGTGCCACTACACCTGACTCGGATCACACGGAGTGGGAGTGCCATAAAGGCTACATTAAGAAGGAGCCATTGCAACCTGACTCTCAGTCCGCCAGTCAGCCACTCCACACAAAACACACATTGGGCTGACCACGCGGTCCGAGTTATCCCGTCAGTTGGCAACCTTCAAAGCCACGGCTTTTAGCGCACCGTGATAGTTTCAAGCGTGTCAGATTGTTTATAGTGAGGAAAATGCGCTGAGCTCTCGACCTCACTCTCTTCCCCACCCCCACAATCAGACCACCATCCGAGCCAGTCAGTTGTCTGATGTGGGAGTGGGCGCATTGGTTGATGGGTTGGCGTAACCGTCTTCGCGCGCCACAACACGACCTGGCCCCCATAACGCATACACCAGGATTTACTTACTCAGGGGATATGGAGGAGCCATCGCCGTCTAACTCCCAGTCTACTGGTCAGCCACTCGACACACACAGCACATACACTGAGCCGACGGCGTGGTCTGGTGGAAGCGTCAGCGTGGCAGACTTCTCAGCCACGGTTTCTAGGAAACCGTGATATACTCTGGTAAATGGTGATTGTGAGGGTGTTGTCGATGTATTGGTATAGGTAGTGTGTGCTGATGTGGCTTAGCCGCCGGTGGTTAACCGCAGGTTGTCATGGAGGCGCATGTTTCCTAATAGGCCCATGCGGTGTGTAAATGTGTGGGAGCAGTGAGGGCAGTGGAGGCGGGCGCCGCGACTGTATGTCGGAGCCCCAGGAACTGGTTAACCACCCTCCGTGAGATGGATTCGCAAGTGAACGACCAGGCCGATGCGTGAGTTGAAGGTGCGGGCGCAGTGTGGGCAGGAAAAATCGGTAGAGGCTGGATGGGTGTCATTCATGGTATTAGGGGTGCAGTGGCGGTAAGAATGGCAGGAGCGGAGGGTGTGCATGATGTATCGGTGTTGTTGTTATTGCGGTGAATTCCACTCTCAGGGATGCGTATGTGACCGAATAGGCCCATGCGATGAGTGAATGCGCGAGGACAGTGAGGACAGTGGAGATGGTGATCTCTGCTGTGTGTTGGTGCTCCAGGTACTGGCTCACCAGTCTCTGTACGATGGATTCGCAAGTGACCGACCTGGTCGATGCGTGAGGTGAATGTGTGGTCACATTGAGGACAGTTTAGGAGAGAGCCCCCATCGCTGATGGCGGTGGTAGTGAAGCCGAAGGCGGTGGTGGAATTAACAGGCGCTGAGTAGAGTGATGTGGTCTCTATGATAGTGGGAGTTATGGAATTGATGCCAGGAGTGAGGGTGGGGGAGTCAGAAGGAGGGTTGGCAGAATTTGACGTAGCAATTGGAATTGTCGGATTGTTGGTGCATTGCGTCCGAAGATGTCCAACCAGGCAGAGTCGCGCGCGGAAGATGCGTTGACAGCGTGGGCATGTTGGCAGGGCCTGGGCATCGATGATGTTGGTCCGGGGCGCTGGTGCCTTTCGTGCCGCTCTTTTGGCCTTGGCGGCTGCGATCCGGTTGGCCTCATAGATTGCTGAACCAGTCTTGACGGATCTTATCCATGCCGGTTTATCCTGGGTGAGGTCCTCCCAGGTCGCCGGGTTGATTTGCAGTTGCTTCACTGATTTTTTCAAGGTGTCCTTGTAGCGTCTTTATTGACCTCCCTACCGTCGAGGACCCGTAGCGACATTTCCGTAGAAAAGTCGTTTGGGTAGTCGCTCGTCATCCATTCTTACCAGGTGGCCGCTCCATCGCAGGTGCACTTGCCTCCGCATGGCGCGGATGCTGAGGATTCCGGTCCGCTCTAGGACTTCCGTGTCCAGGATCCTGTCTTGCCATCTCAGCTTCAGTATTCTGCGGAGGCAGCTAAGATGAAAGTGATTCAGCTTCCTGGCTTGGTTTGAGTAGACGGTCAAGGGGTCCGCTCCGTAAAGGAGTGTCGTCAAGACGATATCCTTGCACATTTTCAGTTTGTTGATCAGGTGAATACCGTGGCGATTCCACACGGAGGCCTGCAGCCGGCCGAAGGCCTGACTAGCTTTGGAGATCCGTTGGGCAAACTCGTCATCGATTCTAGTGTTGCGCGACATCATGCTTCCTGGATAAGCGAAGGCTTCCACGTTTTTGAGTTGCCATTGATTCGGGGAGCATTGAATTCCGCGCTGGGTGGCGGCTGGGGCATGAAAACCATTCTGGCTGTACTGATTAATAATCAAAAATCGGCGCAGCCTGTGGCGAAAGAGGTCCATGCTCCTTTGCATGTCCTTTTACGTCACGGTGTTAAGGGCGCAGTCGTCCGCGAAGAGCAAGTCATGGACTCTACCAGTAGACACGCGCGTTGAAGCCTGCATACGGCGACTGTTGAGAAGGTGCCCGTCAGTTCTGTAGGCGATGCGGATCCCAGGCTGCTCATCACGGTAGGCATCCATCAGCATAGTCCGAGAACATGAGACTGAACAGGGTGGGAGCCAATACGCAGCCCTGCATCACTTCCTTGGTCACTGCGAATGCTTCGGATCCCGTCCCGTTGTCCGTGACGTGCGCCGTCATACCGTCATGAAGCTGACGCACCATGTGCGTGAACCGCTCAGGACAGCCAAATTTCTGCATGACTTTCCACAGTCCGTCGCGATCCACCGTGTCAAAGGCTTTCAATAAATCCACGAATGTAGTGTATTGGAGAGTTCGCATCTACTGGCACTTATTTAGTAGCTAGCGGGCGGCAAAGATCATATCGGTTGTTCCGCGGTGTCGGCGGAAGCCACATTGGCTTTCAGGAACAGGCCCCGCTCTAGGTGACCGTTCAAAAGATTGAGAAGGATACGGGTGAAGATCTTCCCGGTGATGTTGAGCAACGAGATGCCTCTGGGATTATCACAGAGTAGCCGGTTCCCCTTCTGTTTGTATCTATGGACATCTCCTGGAAGAGTGTAGTGAGTTCTGCCATCAGCCGGGGCCAACCGTGCTTGTAGACTTCCTTTGCGATTGCGTCGGATCCCGGTGCTTTACCGCTGGAAATCTGCTGCACGGCCCGGATGGTTTCTGGTTGGGAAGGCGGCAGATACAGGTCATTGTTCGTGGAAACCTGAGGGAGCCGGTCAATGGCAGAATCGGAGATGGCTGATGAGCAATTAAGGACACTTCGGAAGTTCTCGGCCCAGCGCTTTAGAATTTGCAATTTCTCTGTCAGCAGTGTTGTGCCGTCAGAGCTGAGCAGTGGTGCGGTCCTCATTGATACAGGGGCCGTAGATGGCTTTTATGGCTTTGACAAAGATTTATCTTTCATTGCGGTCTGCATACCCCTGGATTTCCTCGGCCTTTCAGATCATCCAGGCGTCCTGCATCTCCCGCAGCCGTTGTTGTATAAGGCGGCGGCATCTGAAAAAACTGCTTTGGTGGCGTCAGTCCGAAGGTCCATGTAGGCTTTGTGTAGTCCATTCTTCTCCGCGAGTAAGTTGCTGATATCGTTCTCATTGTCGTCAAACCAGTCCTGGTGTTGACGGCGTGCGCGTCCGAGGGCTTTGAGGGTGGTGGACTGGATGACATTTCGCAGTTGACACCATCATGTTTCCACGTTGGCGTTATTATCTGGAGCATGCAGGTTCTCCAGTTTCTCGGTTATTTGGTTGCTGAAACGAAAACAGTGAACAGGCAGATGGCAAAAGCAGGCAGGCCCAGGCAGGCTCAGCACAGACTATGGAGGTTGGAGGTCAGGGCGCTTATAAGTCTATTGAGGGCTGGAGAACCATGCCTCAAGAAGCTCGCAGCTTAAATGGTAATCAACCCATGCGATAAATTTTGTCTCGTCAATCTTGAAGGTGTGGCAGGGTCCCATCGAATAAGCCATGGCCTGTCAAATATCGTCATTCATCCTCAATTTGTCTCTTTGTTGGGTATTCGCGTCCGGTGTACTATCCTGATTTCTCCGACGTATTCATCTTGTCTGCAACTGCACCAGATCCAGTTACTGACTCTAGACGTTCCCCACCGCGGCAGTGGATCATTTATCCTCCTGTCTTTGTGCCTGCTATGTTCTTCAGGTCTTCTGTAACAATCCTATCCTCTTCTGCTTCCCATACTATGAAACCAACCGAATGTGAACTGTTATCTGGAATTGCGTTGAAGAACTGCTGCACCAAGCGAAATTGAATAGTCTATAGAACGTGGTTATATTTGTTGGACATAAAAATTGAAAGGAGTGGAAAAATACCTCTCATATGGTCTTGCTGTTTTCTGGCGGTTAATTTGGTTATCATTGCCAAGTCAGTCGGTGGAATTTCACTGTAGAAATACCTTTTTCAGCCCGTTTGGGCAAAGAGCAGCGTAGAGGTTCCTTCTGATGCACTTACCCATCTCCGTTAAGCTTCATCCACTAACTGCGGGGTACAATGACCTAACAATTTTCGACCTTTCCTGGAAGGAGATGCAGCTACTTTCATATCTGCAATAACCTACAGGCTGGTAAGTCTTACCTCCATCTGTTGCAAATTAGGGAGAAAATTAGTAGGAAAGAGTTAATGCAGTTCCTCAAGCAGAATCCGCCACTCTTCGATGCCCAACAGGGCTTTCACAGTGGTCGGTCCTGCCTTTCGATTGTAACCTTTTCATTGAACGCTGGACCAAAGCACGCGGTGCAGAAAATGTGGTGCCCGCAATTTACACAAACTTCACAAACTTCCCCGAGAGTGTTCCTAAACGAAGAACTTTGGTTAAAACTGTCTAGCTTAGGGGTTCGTAGAAGCCTCCTTGTATTGACCCTTAACTTTCTGCCTAGACGGTCTCAAAGACTGCAGGTCGGACGCCAGCAGTCCTCAAATGTAACTGTGGTGAGTTGCGTTCCACAGGATCCGGTTTTAGACCCGGCGTTAGTCCTTGTTTTCATCCAAGACCGCGTCAGGTACCCAGACTGCGAGGTTGTCCTCTCCGTTAAAGGACATTAAATTGTGAAAAGTTGTTCCCAAGGGGGTAAACTAAGGCCACCTATAAACGCGCTTCGACCGGCTGGAGGACTGGTCGAAACGCTGGCTTATGCCCTGCAATGAAAGAAAGTACAAAATTCATCGTATCGGCATCTACCGAGTCTCCTGCTTGAGGATTAATATTCTAAGCAGCATACCACTGCAATCAGTTGACATTTGGAAGCACTTGGGTGTGTGGTTTACCCCTTTTCTCAAACTAACACTGAGCACTGTTTATATTGTAACTCACCATGTGAGTCCTAGCGGGTTTTGCCAAAGACGACTTCTCCAAAATATTTGGAACCTTCGTGCGACCCTATCTGGCATACGCTCTACGGCATGAAGACCTTGACCGTCAACGAAGGTTCCATCTGCAAGAAAATTTCGAAGGGGGTGGCAAAAATAGTCAAAGGGCTGGGGTCACTGCCGTAGGAAAACAGACGATCCACCCTCAACTTCATTTCCCTTTCTTACAAGTAGCTTAAAGGGGTCGCATACTAAATTTCCGCATCGCGCATGAATGAAGATGCTGTTTTGTCTCCAAAGATTTTTCCTTCAGACTAACATGCCCAATATTGCCCTCAACACTACGCACGGGGAAAGCTGGGATTGGTGGACGCACGTTATTTTTCCATAGCAGAGTGGATGCAGCGTAGAATGCTCGGCTAGCTGTTGCTTTTCTCTCCTCATATGTGGATCAATTTCAGGACAAACTCGATACGCATCAAGCTATTAACCCAAATATGAACATCTCGCTTGCTTGCACTACGCCTTGCAGTCGGCCACTTGCTTGCCGCATGCAATTATGTAGATAGTCTCATTTTCAAAGTTCTCTGCGTATCAGTGCTTCGTCCTAGACCATTTGGCAACCAATAGGAAATTCGAAGGCGATCGCCCATCTTTTCCCTTATAAATCTGAGAAAGAACGGATTGATCACGGTTCCTGTGGCATGTTGGATACCAGCCATGTTAACGGTATCTTTTTTGCTCTCGTACCCTTCAATAATTCCACCATCAGACGGTAAATTTGCACTTCTTTACAAGGACATTTGTACTTGTAATTGAAGCATTGTTTTCCCGGAAAAAAAATTGAAAAAGGCAAAGGCGATGAAATAAGCAGAAAATGTAATGACTTCCTAAAATCTCGCGATCTCTTATTCAACTGCATACGGTCATTACCTTTTAATTATTTAAGATAAACTGTCCAGAGGGATGAAGCGTGATAGGTAAACAAAGCATAAACTATGGGTCTGCCACAAGCGGGTTCACGTGGTCAGAGGGAAAAAGGGAGAGGAATGTTATCAAAGCAAACAAGTTCAGCTTTCAGTCAAAACGTGCCAAGCGTGATAAACTGCAACGCGCGGGATAACAGTCAGTCATGTGGGGGTGGAGGGGGAATGAGAGGAGGGGTGCGGGAATAGGGCTTCGTCTATTATCAGTCCTTACCACGGCAGTGCGAGGTCGATCACATGATCCAGCTGCTTACCGAGTTCTGGCTTTGGTCTCCGAATTACAGCTGCCTCCGCTAAGCGCAGGAGACGCCCAGTCGTCGCCCGAAATACTACTTTAAATGCAGTCATTGGGTCCACCACGGCCAGTGTCCAGCCGGTGATTTGTAATTGCACGCCTGTGTATCTTATTTTCCGCCCTTAGCAGCCATTCGGGCATGTGTTCAGCTGACCGAGTTGCCAACTCCCTTTGTGCGCGCCCAATGTATTTGCATCCGCAACTACATGTAAACTGATAAACACAATTTGATGTGGCGTGCATATGCAGAATGTCTTTGATCGGTCTAACTGGGATAGCCGTAGTGGTGCTTATAAATAACAACTAATAGGCGGCGTACGTTCGTTCAATCGTGCATCGAAGTCGTCGCTTTATCACATTTGACACATCACCTTTATAAGGGAGATAGATGCTCACCGGCATTCTTGGCACGAACATTTCGGTGGGACTTATTCTCTGAGATGGCGATGATTATCGATGAATTTCCCAGGATACCCGTTTCCAAGAAAGACCTTCTTCAGGAAAGTTATTTCATCATCGATCATGTCTGATGAACAAATTCTAGTGGCTCTAGTGAACAGGCATAAAACCAAATGTCGTTTTCTCTGAATTGGAACGAAACTGAGGAGATACGTATATTGACCTTTCCAAGTGGTTTTTCTGTAGATGGACCTCTGAATGGAACCATCTGCCCGCCTACGTACAAGAACGTCTAAGAAAGACAATATGTTATGCTTCTCATGCTCGATCGTAAATTTGATCTTTGTGTGTGCCTTGTTCATGACCTTCAGTAGTAATTCTCCATCTTTTGGACTGTCACCTATGGCGAAAATATCATCCGCATATCGTCTATGGAAGGTGATTTATTGTAAGTTTAGGCCTAATTTTCGCTCGAGGTTCGACATGAAGAGGTCCGCTAGGACTGGCCCTAATGGAATGCCCATATCAATACGCTCGATCTGTCAATACACCTGCCCGTTGAACAGGAGCTGCACATTTTTGTGCATATTTGCATTAGTTCCCGAAGTTGCACTGGTTCCAGGCATGTATTGGCCGCATGTTTACAAATTATGTTAATAGCTTCATCCAATGATACGTCTGTGAGCAGGCTCTGCGCGTCAAGTGAGATCATATTCCTATTTAGTAAATTTTAAATCTTTAACAAATCTACGAAATCGTAAAAATTTTATGATGCCATTAAATTTTCCACTTATTTCGTCGCCTTTGCCTTGTTCAAATTCGTACTTGTATCATTTTTTGAAACGATCTGTGTTTTGAGCTGCCTTCTGTGTGCTACAGGTGCCGGCATTCAATCTGGTTTTGGTACGAAGCTGCTTCCCGTTTTATGCCACGACTGTAGCTAGGCTGGAAAAAGTAACAATGTAGCTTTGCCCATCACCCAGGGGACACGATGCATTCTTTTGTGGGGCGTGGCTCCTAAGTTGACTTTGCTACTGGTGATGCGGTGGTCTCGAGAACAGGAATACCCGAGGACGTTAGACACACCAATCTGTCAGCACCTCGTTTGTTTCCGGTATTTATCTTTACTGTCGTAGGCGTATATCATTTTATGAAATCCTAGTGTTACTCGGCAGTTTCATGCTGGGTCTCGGCCACATTTGCTGCTGGTCGGTAAATGCTTTGGCATTTGAGATAATGCATCAGTTATTGAGCTAAGAAACTTGTTATAGTGACAGCTTTTAAGGCGGCCTCAGCTGCATTCTGTATTCAAATACGTATTATCTCAATTTGTGGACGGATGTGAAGGGGATGTGGAGGGGATGGAATGACGGAGTTAACGACTGGAATTTCAAAAGTTGACTAATTCTATCCCCACTCCTCCGAAAACAAATAACGGGAGGTATCTCTTTCATGTGATTGTTTCCGCAGGGGAACCTACGCAAGGAACGCCTCGAAACTATCTGTACTATAAAAACGCACAGTTGTACTAAAAATAAAAGGCAAATAGCCGCTTGGACTGGGCCATGCTCCCGTCCAGCTCCATTTGGTTCATCCCCTAGGATGGGAACATGTACTAGTAGGGATTTCCATGGTGGGAATGGACCACTTTTGGCAGCAATTGCATATTTGATGGGCACGCAAGAATTTCGCTTATGATACTGGATTTTGATTTCATCAATTATTGGGCACGAGGAATTTGTTAATGTGACGTATTCCTTGATAGTTAAGAAGGTTACTCGAAAGAAACTACACGTCCGATATACTAGTGGCTTTTCAGTTGAACGCAGTATGAAAATGTTCAGTATACTGTTGAAGTCCTTTTTTGGGCATACAAAATTTAGGTATGATTTGCTTTCTCCTAAAATATTAAGCCAAATTTTAAAAGATGTTAGCAAGTAGAAAAGTTCACTTAAATAGGGTTATCATGTTAGTTATAGCGCAGCATTAGTGCTGGCTATTTCAGTCACACCTTGATGCCGGCTTTTGATTGAACTTCCTTTCAGGCTTCCAGTGAAATCTTTATTCTGTAAAAAATTACTATTTAAGTAGTATGGTTTTCCCGTGGGTTTTAGATGCCCTTCTAAATTAAAATTTATTTGACAGAAAAATGTACAAAATTGCCTAAGTTTGTAGAAAATTACGTCTTCTTCAAATTGTATACTTGAAGAAAGTGCATCTTGCGGTTTCGAAGAAATTTTCTAATTATGCCATTTTTGAAGACCGCGAAATCTATTTATACATATCATCGTATCCGTACGAGTTTTTCACAAGTTGTTCAAAGGAATTATTCAAATCTGCCAAAATCCTCTACTGTTTGTAAAGTATACATGATTCAAAGCGACTGCCAAAATTTTATGAGGCAAAAACGACATCTTATTAATAGCGTATAAGAATATATGGATTTTCTTACACGGAAAGCAAACAGTTTGTGGTTTGGAAGCCTGAATTCATGTGAGGTAGCAACTCGACTTGGAATTTAAACAGGAATTGACAAAAGTGTATAAACCTAGCATAAAGCGTGAAGAGGACGTTATTTGCTACCAACAGAGTGCAAGAAAGGATATTTTGGTTCCCATTTTTCAAACAATATTTGTTAATTTATAAGAGCATTGAAAATCAATTGAAAACGTAATACTGCTTTTATATTTATTTTGACAAATTGTATTTTTCCAAGCGGTCGGAGGAAAGCGCAATAAAAAGCTGGCAGCTTGATATGATTTAAATATTTGGGGAATTTGTCTACGATAATTAATATAACGACCCGACTAAAGTAAACATTTATACTCAACAACGCAGTATAAAATTGGGGTTCTCATTTCATGAGATAGCACATCTACTGTATCCTTTCCAGTACATTAAAACCTGAATCTCAACATTAATCTTATTTTTGCTGATGCTTCCTGAATGCATCGTAGCTTCGGAGGTCGGCCGAGGTGTATTCAGGGTTCAGTTCCGGTTCCTGAATGCTGGCTCCTGCCGCTACTTCTATTTGGAGGAGAACCTTCAGCATTTTTCTCTCCGTAAGAGTTCTGGAAGAAACCCATTCGACAACCTAAACGGGCCTTATAAACGCAAAAGTTGCGGTCAACAGATCAGCAAAACAACTGCATTCCTTTTCCATTCTCCATGTCTGCACGTGGTCAACCGGAGTAACATTACTCGCTCTGGCAGCCTGAAATGTTCCTTTAATTTTACTCAATCCAATGGCAATAAAGCCGGATGGGATGATGACTCTGCGTCCGCGAACAGGCCCCCTAAATAGTGGCCATCGCGTCTCTGAGAGGGACCCTCTTCTATGAACAGAGCCAACAGTAGAATGTGGATAACAGATATCTTTTCGGGATCGGACATCTAAGGTCTGAGCGAAGAAGCGCCAGCGTCACTTTCGTTACCAGTAACGACGTCGTGAAAGGTTTGTCCGGCCTGTCACAAGGCATCTACGACCTTTTCATGGCCACAAAGCCGACACTCTGTGGGAAAATATCCCCCACTCCACCACGACCGGGTCTTCCTATGCAAAAATTCGACAAAAACTACACGTCCTTCTAACGAATCTGCTGAAGGCAAATGGTCTTATTGGCCATTGTGGCCATAGTGGTATCGATTCATGCGTCTCCGCAGACTGTGACATGAAAGGAATTACTACGTCGCTCAGAATGCGCAAAATGCGACAGTAACTGCCGTCCCTCCTGCGGGCCTACGTGAAGGACAAAGTTTTTCGTCACCAAAACGTTCTTCCGCCTGTTGATAAAGGAAGAGACACCTTGGTTGAGTATTCACGCGCATCACGGCCATCTGCTGGGTTACGTCCTAGCTCGGAGGAGGGATCAACGTGATGCGCTAGCACCAAGGTTATTTTTGGTGCGGACTGCTGGATAGACCACCGACTTGACACCTTTAAGATGAAGTTTAATCTCTGAAAATGTAACCTGACAAATGGCCAGAGCGTAAGCTAACCACCTAAGTTCAACAACGAACGCCGATTGAGTTTTAACATTGGAATGAATTTCAACCTGGGACTTGTTACTTTCCGCAGGAATGACACCATCGATACCCGGGAATGTCATCCAGGCCACCGCTATGTGCCACCGGGTTGTCGCATCCTGGCAACACCAGAACTGAGGAGTTCATACCTACGGAAAATCATCTTATTCCTCACAGTAATAAATCTGACGCGCGTCAATCTATTGATTGGAACTATCAAATATGACTTGGAAGATTGCCAAATGAAATGTCATTTCGACTTGTATCTGAACTGAGAGACAGGCTGCCGTGGCTTTTTCATAACGTGACTTGCATGAGCCTCTCAATTAGGTGAGATTGTAGCACGTCAAGCATCGATTGTAGTCTGCAAACCACAGTTATCTAGCCAAGACTCCAGCAGTAGGAGAAGACGAATGATACCATAAATATGGGTTTCTTGCTTACAGACTGCCCAAGTTACTGTCTCACGTGACAGTGGGCACTTGTCAGGATATGTTGTGATTTGGCCGTGACTAGTCATGCCTGACATGGAGTGACAGAGAAAGAGAAAGAGAGTGAGAGAGAGAGAGAGAGAGAGAGAGAGAGAGAGAGAGAGAGCATGGGACAGTTGTCAGCTGTTTTTGTAGGTTTGTGGGTGCAACTTTCAGTGTATTGTGTCAGCGTGCTTCTTTTCCTTAGGCTGATGTGTCAAATGGTCTGTGTCGCGTTGACCGAAGAGAAGTGACGCGTTCAAATTGAGCATTGAGATTGTGACTGTCTGAATGCGTATGTGTGAGGACACGTAGTCGCCAGTTTGGCCCTAGCAAGATCGGCTAATTTGGAACTTGCGTTGTGAAGGTGAATGAACTTGTAGCAACGGAGCGTCGAAGAAGGACACCGGACATCGCAGTGATGGCTGTAGCCTAAGAGACTCTAAACACCGAGTTAAATGTATCCCCCTGCGCACGTATTGTGTTGCAAGGTCGTGTGTTGCGCGCGTAGCCGTGGCAGCCGCTGCACACGCACAAATCCAACCCCCGGCTTTGTCTTGTCATCGTGTGAGGTGATGACGCACAAGTCTGTTTCACTGTAACTAAATTCCTAGGGTGGAACCTCGTATTTCAAGTGGTTAGATTGCGGAATTTACTAAAGCATTTCCCGCGCTCTCCTGGGCTCGACTCCCACCGAGGCCGCCAAGTCTTTCACAAGTCGGTGAAATGAATAAACGAATTCACCCTCAAGTAGCCTCCATGCCAACCTAATGGGACAGCGGTGATTCCTTGGGTTTGTCGCGTTTAATGGAAATTTGTGGACCTTAGACCTATTTCGTGCAGTAAATCTGTAAAATTTGATCTTTCAACGGGTTCGTACAACTTTGGAAATTCAAACTGTCAATTTACTCACTCCTCACTGCCTGTCTTTACTTCCCTCTCGCTTCTACAAGTTAAAGGCATTTTCACGGAAATATAACTAAAAAGTGAATTATGATGGACAGTGTCGACCAAAAACTAGCTGTTTTCGATCTCTTCGAAATAAACGCAAATGAGTTGGCTGCAATCATATACCGCCACGTTATATGAATATAAACTGCCACAAGCCAGCAAAGTATAACCATTAACTGCTAGGTGGTGCACGCAAGTTGAAACGAATTACAAACTTTTTCTGATTAGCTCCACCTTTTTTCTTCTGTAGGCAACTCTTCGTCTCCTTTCAGCCCGCTGCTTCTCCGTCCAGGTCTTGTCCAAACAGTTTTTTTCGTGGCCTCGAAGTGCATTCAGCTACTGAGCTGACGAAATATTAACCAAAATTCTGAAATGTGTTTTTAATTAAGCAAGAATTACTTAAGGGGGGTTGTAGTAGCGATATCCTTGCAACGTACTCCCATGATCGTTTCGGACGTCGTTTGTACTCTTATCCTGCAATGTCACGCTGCAGCGACGAAGCCTAAGCATTACTCCCCCCTTTGACCCAGTCCCCTAACAAAACTAAACTCTACTTAGCCCTAGGTTCTGACGCATCTGAACCCCTTTAACCCTTTCCCAATGATGACGGTTCACTGGCCATTTCAATTTTGTAGCTCTACCTAAAATCATATTACTCTACAAGTCCCATGAGGAATAATTGACAATGTACGTTCACCGAATTTGAATCCTACAACTTTTACATGGGACTAACCGCAGGAATGCCATTCCTATGTATTGAATGCATTTTAACAAGCTGACAATGGCTCCATCTTTTATCAACTGAAACATATGATAGATAAAAACTGGAGATTGGATATCAGTTGGATGATTAGGCTGCCTAAAAACAAAAATATATCAGCCAATGCCGCAATGTATGTCAGGTGGTGTAAATTGAAATTTGCTGGCAGGACCTATCAGCTCACGACTCCAGCGAACCTCCATGAACTAGCGATTGACGAGTGTACACTGTATGCGCTGTGCATCAACTACTTGACTCGACTCTGCCTTACAACACTGGCCGGTGCCGATTCAAACACTTCTAAACGAGCTTCAGAATCTTCCGCTTAAATTGCCTGAAGCATCAGATGTCAGTACAAATGCAGCTTTCTCACTCTGCGAAACATACACTGAACTGACATTTTCATATCCTGCGTTCTCATTCAGCCATCCGTGTGCACATTCTCCTGCTTCAGGAGTTCAGGGTTTTCATTAGCGACGGTAGAGGCCGGCCCTCCCTCGCGTTGTTTTGTCAAGAGTCCATCCTGTTACCAGAAATCTATCATACATAGCGTAAATTATGGTAAGCGATGGAGCAGAGTGATAATCATAAAGCCTCTCAAACTGGCAGATGGTGATGGAAAAGTTGCTTGACAGGGGACATCATTGTAACGTGGCTACAGAGTAAAGTGGCTAACCATGGGCTATGTTGACAGTAACTACAACGTGGCAGCTGTCAAATGTTGATGGGTTCACGTCGCTCCGAATGATTGCAGAAAAAAAATAAAGTGTACCGTGACTCTTTGAAAACCCACTAGCTGATTCCGCTCCCATATTCACTGGCATATTGTTTATTTGCAGCGCGATTGAATAAGCTGAGAACTTACAATGTCTCCCATCCTCATTTTTGTAAAGTAAAATGAATGATAATGTAAAATTGACGTTGACGTGTAGTCTGAAGTCTTATCTCCCTTAAAATTTGATCTGTCATTCGTGGCAGACATCAACGTCTGATAGGGCACAACAAAAGTCGATAGCGATGTCTGTATCTACTGCTTATCAGCAGAGACATCCAGCTGCCACTGTCTCGGTGCCAATACATCTAGTAGTCTTCGGTGTGACTTAACTGCGTGCGCTGTGTGTATCCTGAGTCCAATTTAGACGACCCGGTTAGTGAGGAGTTAGGGGCAACGAGGGAAATACTTACACTGAAACGGATTTTTCCGGAGTCGTTTCTGCTTTCATTTTTCATGTTCCGACACCGTTAACAGTGGTGAGTTTCACTTTCAAAGGTCAATTCTACTATGGAAGTTTGTATACATTCTAAACCGCCAGAACAGTAAAGGCAAAAAAAGCTTGTGCACTAAGATGGTTTAAAGCTTATTGTCAATTCATCAGCCTTCTTTGACTTACAGCGCTGATCTAGCGGGAAAAAAGTTAATGTATCAGTTTTTTCTGCATAATAAAAGCAGTGAGCAAGTATATGTTTTGGTAATTCCTCATTTGGCAACTATACTAACATGGGGAATGAAATCGTGAGCTACTCAGTGAGGTTATGTGCCTCGTGACTACATAAGCTGTTCAGTCTGTCACTTGATCAACAATCGCCTGTCAGGTTTTCATGCAGAATACCGATAATAAAGCCTCTAGACATTCAACTATCGGACAATTAAGGAACGAAGCTAAAGAAAATCCGAATCATCCTGAATAATTATCTACCGAACAATAGTATTTGACTCCTACGCAGAACAGATTTAAAACTTTAACAAGTTCATTTTCACCCTTCCTTATATGTTTGAATCCAAAGTTTGGAACGAAAAATCATGAACGAAACATGTGCTGACAGCAAGAAAGATGAACACAAACCCGACGCGAGCTCTGATTGAGCAATCGATATTCCAATGCGTCCTCCCATGAACAGCTGACAGAATGCATTTACAAATCGAATACGTTCGCGCCGCCCTCCCTGGTACTGTATATAAGGACCACAGGTCGGGCACGGCGCAGCAAAGCAACCACAGCCATGAAACTCCTCATCCTCTGCGCCCTCGTCGCCGTCGCCTCAGCCCACTACTACCCTGAGCCTCATTACGGCAAATTTGGCCACGGCCACTTCTCCGGCAAGGCCACCGTGAAGGGCGACATCTACTTCGATGGCTGCTACGAGGAGACCTGCCACAAGGGTGACTACTTCGGCTACGGCTGCAAGGCTGGCCGCTGTGCCTACATCTGCCACCCCAAGGGCTGCTACGAATCACACGCCTACTCCCAGACCAGTGCTGAGAGCTGGGGCGAACAGGAGGGCTACGGCAAACGCTTCGAGAAGGGTGGCGCCAAGGGCCAGAGCCAGTACAAGGGTCACGTCCAATTCAGCGGTCGTGTTGACTTCTCCGGCTGCACCTCGGAACACTGCCAAAGTGGTGAATTCGAGGGCTACAACTGCAAGGACGGTCACTGCGCCACGGTGTGCAAGGGCAGCGAATGCCACGAGGAGAAGGAGTACGGCTACGGCTATGGCTACTAGACTCATCTCTTTCAGTAATAAAGTCTAATGCGTTAGCACTCTGTCATATCTGTTCAAGTTATATACTGCAATCATTTTCAACATCTTAAATGGCTCTCCGTTCAATAGATTCTGTGCGCGCACCTGCGCCTTGTAGGCATCAGTTTTAGGCTGCAGATAATTGCACTGATTGTCGTTAGTTCGACATTACTCTCGGCTTGAGTACCTCTTTCATATGGGAGGAGGAAATATAAATGTCCTCCTGCAACAACCTACCAGGTCATGCACTTCGTCTTCGATTAAAATTAAACCTAACTTGTCACTCGATTTTGTGATTCCGCGTGTGGTTTTGGCTTTGAAATTTCTAGTCAGGTAAACAGGTATTATATGTGCAATCTAAGCGGAAAGAAGCAGCGAGAAAAATGTTATCAGAGAGCAGTTTAAGATCACTCGGTTGAATCGTCTCTCAAAATATTCCAGTTATTATTCATGGCAGTAGTTAATGTAAAGTGGTTTAAAATAAATTAACTGATATAGGAAATCAGGATTGTGCATGAGCAACACACTACGACCGTCGATATCCCACTTTCTCTCCCTCAGTAAGTCACAGTTTAAGTTCTAACTTATTTCAAAATAAAGGAAACAACAGGCGATGATTAAGTAGAAATCCTGCAAAATTACATGTCTGGTGAGAGGCACAAGATTTTTACCGATCTCCAATTCGATCGCAGATATATGTTTTGTTAATGTATTCACCTATTGATGGTGTCATTCCTGCCTAAAGTTACAGATCTCAGGTTGAAATTCATTCCAAAGTTAAAACTCAATCGGTGTTCGATCGTAGCCAATAAACTGTCGTTGAACTAAGGTGGTGTTAGCTTACTCTCTGATCGCCTGTCAGTTTACACTTTCAGAGATAAAACTTCCTCTTAAAGTTGTCAAGTCGGTGGTCTATCCAGCAGTCCGCACCGAAAATATCCTTGGTGCTAGCGCATCACATTACTCCCTCCTCCGAGCTAGGACGTAACCCAGCAGATGGCAGTGACGCGCGCGAATACTCAACCAAGGTGTCTCTTTCTGTATCAACATGCGGAAGAACGTTTTGGTGACGGAAAATTTCTCCTTCACGTAGGCCCGCAGGAGGGAATGTAATAACTGTCGCATTTTGCGCATTCTGAGCGACGTAGTAATTCTTTTCATGTCACAGTTTGCGGAGACGCGTGAATCAATACCACTATGGCAACAATGGCCAATCAGACCATTTGCCTTCAGCAGATTCGTTAGAAGGACGTGTAGTTTTTTGTCGAATTGGTTTTTTTTGCATAGGAAGATTCGGTCGTGGTGGAGTGGGGGATATTTTCCCACAGAGTGTCGGCTTTGTGGCCATGAAAAGGTCGTAGATGCCTTGTGACAGGCCGGACAACCCTTTCACGACGTCGTTACTGGTAACGAAAGTGACGCTGGCGTTTCTTCGCTCAGACCTTAGATGTCCACTCCAGAAAATATATCTGTTATCTACCTTCTACTGTTGGCTCTGTTCATAGAAGAAGGTCCCTCTGAGAGACGCAATACCCACTATTTAGCGGACCTATTCGCGGACGCAGAGTCGTCAACCCTTCCGGCTTTATTGCCATTGGATTGAGTAAAATTAAAGGAACATTTCAGGCTGCCAGAGCGAGTAGTGTGTCTCCGGTCGCTCACGGGCAGCCATTGAGATAGGGAAAAGGAATGCAGCTGTCTTGTGGATCTGTTGACTGCAATTTTGCGTTTTTAAGGTCGGTTTAGGTTGTCGAATGGGTGTCTTCCAGAAGTCTCAGGGTGCATTTTCTAGCCCATCCTACGCGAGATGTAAGCAGTGTTCTCCTTCACAGTGTTGCTGCAGTTTCAAGGTGGCTTCCGAAAAGTTACATTGGGACGACACCACGTACGGGCAAAAGGTCTCCTTCAGTATGACTTTACGGGTTTGGGTGGAGCATAAGGATGGTCAACGGTGAAGAACATGACGAGTGTGAGGACAGAATGGCTAAAACCTCGCGAACCAGTACTTCCACCGATTGCTTCACAGAGTAGGCGCAGGAGCGGTGACTTCCGCACGAATTTTTTAATGGTGTGTCAGACGCGCACTTGATCTACTACCCACTCTCCTTCCCCACCCACATTGTTTCGGTTGGAAGACGTGGTCAAGATGACCAGCTCATCCTCCGAACCTATCATGTAGCTGGGGATACGGCTAGGTAAAGTGGATTACGTAGCGTGAAAGCCTATGTCTATGGCATGCCAACACTCCCGTATAATGTACTGCATCAGTTATGGACTCTCGCAAACTCCCACGCTGCTCGATGAATGCTGGCCGCCTTTTGTTGGCCGTCTTTTGCTGACCGCCTTTTGCTGGCCACCTTTTGTTTAAGCGTATCTGCAGTGCAGCTGGTTTTAATGAACATGATTCGCATACATGCCGCAAAACCCCCACTGGCTTTGCATACCGGTCAAGGATAATTATCTGGTTTTGAGTGCAATCGAGACCAAATTAGGGCGGAACCATTGCAGCCTGACAGTTAGCCCCAAGAAAACTTGAGCTAATTCGTTATTTGGCAGCCTGTCAAGTCACGATTCCTATCTTCTCGTGGTAACTTCAATTGCGACATGTTTATCTCGTTGAGGAACCCACTGTTTATTTGTGAGGATGGATTACGCAGTGTCCGACTCGCTCTCTTTTATCCTTTTACACGATAATAACCGTTTACATGATAATAACCTTAACACTTAACTTTATTCTGACCTTCACTCCAACTGTGACCCTTATCTCGAAATTAAACATAACTCTAAATTTAACCCTAAACCTCAAAATTTCCTTGGCCTTAAGCGCAAATCCACATGGATTTTGGACGGTTTCTTTTCGCGTGTCCTGTTAAGGCGTCTTTACAAAGTGTTGTTACCAACCAACATGCTAAAATGTGGAAAATTTATGAAATTTACTTTGTCAGGTTGTACAAAATCGCCTAAGGATGACTTACATGGCCTCGTAAACGGGACACGATAATAGGAACATCCAGTCCAAGCTATAAAGTTGGCTCTGCACATAATTCCTTGAAGGACAAATATTCCCGTGTCTTAACCCATTCGTTGGCACTACCAAATCCTTAACAGTAGCCCTAAGTTTAACCTTTACCCGGGCCTTAACACTAACCACTGAGTTAACATTAACTCCAACCATAACCCTAAACGCAACCCTTAATTCCCGTAACGCTCACCGTAACCCTATCCGTAAACGGCACATGGGAATATGAGCACCCAGCCCGAAGTAATCAAGTTTGCCCTAAGCGTAGCCCTAATGTTAACGCTAACCTTACTTCAACCCCTAACCCTCCAGGTACTACTAATCCCAACCTTAACCCTAAACGTAACCTTACCTTTCCTTAGAGTTACCACAATCATAACCTCGAACTGAAATCTATTATCCCTGTAATTTGGCGCAAACACATAGGTGTCACGGGGGCTTCTTGTTCTCATATGTTGTTCAGGAGGGAAAAATGTGGGATGTGTTTAAATAGGGCTCCTCACTTCCGATCTTATCAAATTTGCCTGAATATCCAACTATGAAGAACCCGGCAGTCTCAGTGGGATTCGAACCCGCAACAAAATGGCTATGCTCTAGTACAACCTTCGCTCTAGCCATCTGAGTAACGAGACATGAACGAATAGCTTTGAGTTGATTTCACATATGAGACGTTTCATTCACCCAACCTGGTGCAGCATACTGAATTCAAACATTTTGCTGTACGAGGCTGCTTGCCCAAACTGAAATTCTTAAACCAGCTACCTGAAATCTTCGGGATTAATCATATGGGGACTTTCTTGATACGCGTTTAATAGAGTTGAATTATTAAACTGATTACTCAATTACGAATCATGCAGCAGCTTCAGGGACAAAGAACTGGTAACTGACTTGGTGAGGGTATAAGTGGTACTCTAAACTTGTCCTTCTTGTTGAGGGTCTGAATACCGTAAAGGCGGCGGAGATTTTCATAATTACGTAGTTAAATCACTCAGAGCTTTCCAAACTCCTAGTAACAATTAAATCTGTCAATTCCAATAGACCCGAGATTCTGAACATTTTTCCAAAAAATATTCAGATTGACCCAACCTACCAAAAAACAGAAAGCTAAATGAACGGGAGAAGGTATCCATTATACAGCAATATCATAACTATTGAATGAGAAATCCTACATCGGTAACTTATGAGTAATGAGGTGTAGCCATGATCTTAGACATGTCGTATTTCGATAGAGGACTTGCGGAAACTTGATTTGCGTAGGGCGCAGATACATACCAGATGCAACAAAGCTGGTTCTTCATGAAAAATTCAAATCATGCATTGATCTGAGAAGAATATAGATTGTCTGTCAGGGACGTCGAACAAATACAAAATATTAAACCGAGATCAATTATGTAGTAGTAAATGTTTGGTGTCACTAAAACTAAAACAGAGAAGGAAAGGACACAGGGGGGACAAAACTATTAATGAAATGTCCTCAGAAGGTAGCCATCAACTAGTTTTGGGTGATAACTTATTTCATGAGTATATCTGGGGAAACGGAACGTTTCATTCAGCCAAAATATCATACAAAGTACGTATGAAATTAAAACTTTGACTTGATTTATGGCAATGGCCTACATCGGCCTGCCGAACTTCCCGATAGCAAGTACTAACTAGAAGACCACCTGTGTCTACTGAATATGGCATACTGGAGCGGTAAACGGCAAAGGTTAACCTCTAAGCACATATTCCATAGGAAACTATACTGTGGCCACAAGCTGCCCCCTGGAAGCTGTTGAGAACTAAATAGTACTCCATCAGCCATAATCGGAAAGTGCGCCCGAGCCCTAAAATAGGCAATGCTTGAACCTAGACAACTACTCTCTTTAGCCACCAGCAGGCAAACGTCGACCGCGTGACTCCAGCAATCCACAGGCAGATCAACACAACTAATCTACTGCCAACCACGTTATGCCTAGCATGCCAATCGTTTGGAGACCCACGGTGCGCGCACTCTGATCTGTCTTATCTAGGTCTGAATATATTGCAAGTAGCGGAAAACAAACCTCACGGCGCCCTTTTTGTTGCAACCGTTCGCTGACAGTTCACCTGAAATGCTGTGGCTTCACTCGTAAACAGACAGCCTGACAAATTCGGAGGAGGATTTCGTACTCTGTTATGACCGTAAACAGGCGTTGACCGAGCAAAATCAAAACAGGGCACCACAAGATCTGGAAAGCTTAACTGGGCAAACAGCGCAATGTCTGTGAAGAAGCGGAGCGTATGACAGGCTCAAGTAAACTTTGTAACGTAGAAGCTAACTACGTGCGTGACTATCCAGTTACAAGTATGCATAGTTAAATCTAACCCGATAATGCTGCTTGCAAAATATCACGCAGAGTCCGTAAAATGCATAGCATAGTAGCAGTCAGTAATGCTAAATACGACTGATGCTTCACACACGATTACATATTTGACACAGCCTCCGTCACATTAATTCTAGTATTTAAGAAGGAGTTTATAGGTTCAGAAAACGCGAAAACACTCACATGACTGCTGTTTCGTAGCAGAGGTAAAATAGCAATGGTGGATTTTTATGAAGTAGATGTGCTTTCTCAGAAAATGCTAGTCCCAATTCTAAGATGAGTTTTAGTTTGCAGATATTTACTTAGGTACTGTTGTAATATTAATTCTCGTGCGAAAAAATGTAAATATGTCAATCACGTTAGGATGAGACTGACATTTCTCTTGCAGTTTTCCATTCTGCGATGACCTGGTAGTTCCACTCAGATAACATATTTACGTTGAGTACGTAAAACTATATGAATGGACGATATAAAATGTTTGGGTTGTATTGAGTTATCTAACAAAAGAGAGATAATGCTATGGATGTATATATGCAGGTATTAGATTGTCTGGCTATCCGGAAGAGCGGAATCCTGACAAAAATGAGATAACAACGAGAAACTACAAAAGAAATGATGAACAGTACAGAAAGTAGGCTAATTGGGTATGCAGACGAGGGGGTTTGACCAGCTCCGTGCTTATCCCCACATAGATCGCTCTTTGATTAAAACAAGAACGGGTCCTTCTGTTTTATTTGGCGGTTTCATTGCTCTCCTCTTAAGTTGCAGCACCGGCCTAAATGCTACCGTTGTCCACGGGAGAGAGCATAGTGACCTCGACGGTCACAAGAGGAACTCGGTCATTCATGAGGATGGGTAAGGATGTGTCAGGTGTGCATCGTGTTAACTCGCGGCTCACGCGATTATCACCTCTTGCAGGAATTTCGGCTTCGTCGAACTTGAATTTGTGGCCGGTTCTCACCGGTTCTGCAATGACCTACCCAACCCATATTCGGTGCTGAGACTCAGTTTGGCCTAAGAAATTGGTCACCCGGGGAGCGCTCCGGTGAACACACTTTCCAACGTCAGGGCCTCTGAGCCAGATGGCGACGGGTGACGAAATTTCAGCGGATAACGACCCATATGCCGGCCAGCAAACAATTAACGCACCAGAACGCAGTGGTCCTCGCTGAAGGGGCAGCCGTTAATTGCCGTAGGCGTGCAGTAGCATAGCGATGACATCCTCTAAATATTACAACTTCTTATGTACGAAGTACCCGTATCTGATACTGTCTCTGAGGCTGGGCTCGAGTTGGAATCCAAAACGTCAGGCGAATAAAGTTCTTGTCCCAGCGATTGTATATACTTCTTCTTAATTACTTCCTGGGACTGGCATTTTCGCTTGTATCAGACCTTGCGGTCTTAAAGGCCCGTAATGAGCTGATCCTTCTGACCTATTTGGCTGTTACAGTTTTGTAGGATGCATTCGCTATGATCGCGCGTACATATGACAATTAACGGCTCCCTTTTCAAGGAGGATTTTTACCCCTTTGTGCGATAAGTGTTTGAGGGCCGGCATCGAGGTAGTTACTAGATGAAATTTAATCACCCGTGTTGGCTTTTGGTGTGATGATGACTCAGCCATATGACTCACCGACAGTGGCGTTGGTAACACTGATCGCCTGCACGCTCACTGAGTGGCTAATTCCTTTGGCCTACCTAAGCCCGGCGCCGAATATTTGGTGGAGAGGTCATTGCACGTGTTAATAGACTGGGGCAGCATGACCCATGAAAATCACGTGAGTCGTGCTATGCGGTGAGGCCGATGACTGAGCCATTATCACAGCAAAATCCAACACGACTGATTAAATTTCAACGATTAACCACCCCGATGCTGACCCTCAAGCCCTTATCGCGCCAAAGAGTAAAAATACTCGAGAAAAAAGAGGAGCCATTAATTATCAGATGTATTTGATGGCATATCGACAGTATCCTAGACATAATATACTAGGTAAATAAGCCAGAAGCACTCGTTCATGTTTTAATCAACGAATGACGACATGTGTAGGAGATGCGAGACGAAGAGATATGCGCGGATCGGTTCAAACCTACTGATCTGCATACCCGATAAGTACAGTTTAAGTTCTGTTCTTCGTTCCTTTTGTAGTTTCTACTTGCTATCCTTTTTGCCACGATTCATCCCTTCGTGGCTAACTTTGCAGTCTACTAACTGTACATACATTCCTCCACCGTTCTCTCCCTAGTATAACCCATTTCTATTAAAGCGCCCATTCATATACTCAACTTCACTTAACTTTTAAAGCGCGAGACTGTCTGTCGTATTTCCGTGAAATCCTCGAGTTGTATACGTCTGAGATTGCGTGTTGATAAATGGCTATTTTAGAAACGGATCCTCAAGATATGGCCAGTTTGTGAAGAAGAGAAATTTGTCGCCTGTCGCGGATGCATCGACCCCGTTCAAACCTCTCTAGTTGGACACATCAAGGGTGACAGACGGTCAGCACACCAGTCCTCCGTCCCAGTCTTTCCTTTCTCCCCTCCTCTGTACGTTATCCCAGTGTCAAACGACCCCAAGACCCGCCCCCACGCTAGGTCCTGAAATCCATGAGCACGGGCAGAGCATCCGCGAGTGGTTATGCGAACTTGTGACCCTGTTCCTGATCGTACTACCCCACCACTACCCCCCTCCCGACCCACGAACCCACCTGCTACCTTTTTACGTTTCTTATCCTCCCTGGCACATCACCGCGCTCTTGATCCAGGAATTAAACCCACGACCGGCTTCAAAGGATCCAGCCTGACAAACTGGACTGTTTGTCAACCAACGCTTTGCCGACCTCCGGCAACACCTCCGAAAGTATGTGGAGGACTTGGCAGGGGAGTTAATATGTCTAAACTTCATGACTTACCCTAACCTGCTGGTTTCAGACCGTGGTTTGGAAAAGGTAGAAAAAAAACATTATGCGATTTTGAATATCTTGCAAGGTAAATTCAAAACGTATCGTATTTCTCTGTTTATTAAGACCAAGCAGGAAGTTTACAACACCAACTGCAGATTTTCATTAACACTCCAAGTTATCTCCTTAATGGCGTACGGAAATGCATAATTTACCTTAAACCTGAAAGTATACGGATTGTAGAGAGAAAACCCTAAGCGCAAATGCCGTTTTATTTTCTGCTGTCATTCAATTTACCGAAAAGATAATATATTTGTGCCAAACCTGCTGCACGGACGTGTAGCAGCATTGGTTGCACTAGGTTCCATAAAGCCTCCTGAAAAATTTGGGTAGGAAGGCCAGCAAATAAACACATGAAATTCCCACTGACCATCTCCAGATTACCATAAATGCAGCATAAGTGATGAGTGAACTAGAGTTGATGTTATAAGGGGGGTAGTTTGAACATGTGCGACTAGGGACAGGGAGATGGCATCATTTTTGATACAACAAGTCGACATCCTATTTCGTGCAGATGACGAAATGCCAACGCTTTCACAAAGGCTCGTTGCATTGTTTAATTTCAAAGAGCCGTCAACGCATCTACCTCAATAATTAGCTACCAACCAACAGTATTCGACTCTTACACTGTCTAGATATTAATCTACCACAAATTCAACTTCACAGTTAATTGTATGTTGGACTACATCGTTAAGACATGAAAGACGAGGATGGAACCACGTGCTGGCTTCCAGGCAGATGTACACAAAACGTACAGTAACTCAGATCGAGAAATCAATATACCAATGTGGCCTCCCATAAACAGCTGACAGAAGGCATTAAAAGATCGAACACGACGGCGCTGTCTTCACTGATACTGTATATAAGGAACAAAGGTCGGGCACGGCGCAGTAAAGGACCCCAGATCCGGTAGTGTGCCACAAAGCAACCACAGCCATGAAACTCATCATCCTCTGTGCCCTCGTTGCCGTCGCCTCCGCCCACTACTACCCCGAGCCTCATTACGGCAAAGTTGGCCACGGCCACTTCTCCGGCAAGGCCGCATTGAAGGGTGACATCTACTTCGATGGATGCTACGAGGAGACCTGCCACAAGGGTGACTACTTCGGCTACGGCTGCAAGGCTGGCCGCTGCGCCTACATCTGCCACCCCAAGGGCTGCTACGAATCACACGCCTACTCCCAGACCAGTGCTGAGAGCTGGGGCGAACAGGAGGGCTACGGCAAACGCTTCGAGAAGGGGGCGCCAAGGGCCAGAGCCAGTACAAGGGTCACGTCCAATTCAGCGGTCGTGTAGACTTCTCCGGCTGCACCTCGGAACACTGCCAAAGTGGTGAATTCGAGGGCTACAACTGCAAGGACGGTCACTGCGCCACGGTGTGCAAGGGCAGCGAATGCCACGAGGAGAAGGAGTATGGCTACGGCTATGGCTACTAGACTCCTCTGTTCCAGTAATAAGGTCTAATGCGTTAGCACTCTGCTGTCTACCTAATTATTTATAAAACTGAAAGCGAGCCTTAAAATGTCTTTTCTTAAGGGTTTTACTCCAAGTTCGCGCGGTAATGTCCTCAGAAATTAAACAAGAGAGGACTAGACTGTATCCTCTAAACGTAGTTAATGCAAAACCATTAAACCGCTCCGAATCTCTGTTTGCTCAAGAGATGTGATTCGTGTTACTATGCCTAGAATACTCCCGTTGCAAGTTACCAATAGTTCTTTTGATTGGCGTAAGTTCAAGATGAATTCAGTTTAAATGTGTATTCGATAGGGGAGGATGAAATTGAAGTGTCTTCTTCTAACAAGCTATTTATGCCTTGCCTTGCGTTAACGATTAAATGCAAACCTACAGGTCACTCATTACTGTACTGTCTTGTTGAATTTTCGCTTTTTAATTTCAACACCGACGAATGGACCTTACGTATCCGTCCTTAGCGGAAATGATCATCGGGACCGGCAAATCATCCGATAGACGTTAAAAGTTGTTCTGAGGATCTGTTTCCACGAATATCTGCATCATTTTTCCTAGCTGCAGTCACGTCAGTTGAAGTAAATTATCGTCACTGATATTGGAAATCTGGATGGCATATCAGCAGCAGCCCGAAACCGCCGCAAGCCCAAATGGCTTTCCATCAGTAAGTCATAGTTTTGAGTAGATTGTGAGCATTGTGCGCAAATCCATGCAATCTAATCCGTTGGCCGCTGATAAAGGTGACAATTCGACCGTTGATTTCGACGAGGTCCACCGTATGCTACACACCTGGTGGTGCAGGGACGGTGACTTGCGCGTGAATTAGTTTTAAGTGAAGGTAGCCTTGCGCTGCAGCTACCACACTCTCTCCTCCTTCCCACCTGAGCCCGGTGTCAAGACAGAGTCAAGAAGACCGGAGATGGGAGAGAGCGCAGGTGGCTGGCGCGACCGGAGCCGCCCCTGGGTGTACCACCACACCTGACTCGGATCCCACAGAATGGGAGTGCCATAAACGCCACATTAAGAAGGAGCCATTGCAGCCTGACTCAGTCCACCAGTCAGCCACTCCACACAAAACACGTGAAGTCCGATGATGCGGTAAAACAGGTCTTCTAAAATTTCATTGACTCCTAATTACCAACCCGTTTCACTACCACACTTAACATTAACCGCTGAAATTGAAAGCTTTTATTGACAATACGCGTCTATAAGTTGACGATTAAAAACAGCCCTTTTATTTATTTAAAATTTAAAATTTTTTTAAAAAAATTTCATAACTGACCAACCCATAATTAGTAGAGTGCTAGTTTCAAACGAAAAATTAGCCCTGGCAAAAAGAAGTTCACGAAATTAATGCTTATAGTTATAGACCTGACAAAATTATCTGACGCTTTGATTACTAGGAATAAAAAAACTAGTGTTTTACAACAAGCATTTTAAACTGACATTTATAAGTATGGGTACTCCGTATCCACGGGTCATTTATCATGATTAAGTTCATATGGTGTCATACGAATGTAGTAGAATAACCTGCACAAAGGTAACGTCAATATACAAACAATGATTGAGTCTTTGTCAGAAGATGCATGAAAATGAAAGTTCACGCAACTTGCACGCATGCCCTTGCACGCATGACCTTGTGTTCTGTGGGTGCGGTGGATGTGCAGGGTGGAAGATGCGGCGTGGCTGGACGCCTGTCTATGCTGTCTGCTACAACATGGTTGTTTCTGTTTCCAATAACTGTCAAACGTTCACGGTGCCCAGATTCCTGCGTTTATTCTCTTAATTTTATGATGCTTGGAATGGATAATTAATCTTACTTCGCCATGAAAACGTGATATGCGGCTATTAATTATGTGAGAAATTGAACGATAAAGGCAGAAGAGGCAGGGGAACAGGTAATTTGGGCACGAGCGTTCTACTCGTTTCATATCCGCATGATGGATCTATTCTGTATCTCGAACTAAGGGTCGATGTAGTTCAAATATGCATTAAGCCTGCACAAGGTTGTTATAACCCTCGTGTGTCAGATCCAAACTTTGGAATCCAATATACTTATAAGTTTTAAGATTACTTCGTCAACATTTGAAATGAAATAAATGTGGGAGTCGAATACGGGTTCATTTACCATGTAATTTTAGTGGCTTGATAAGGAATTACCGAAATATATGTTGGCCAAACAACTTTTCAAATTGAGGATTGATAGCGAGAGAGAGCAGCTATTTCGGACCAGAGCATCCTTTTTGGTTCCTTACCCCACCAATGACCAAAGTGCTGTCCATCAAACTAAAGGCTGATGAAGTTCCAATTAGTATTACACCATCGCAGTACACCGGTTTTTGATTTCCCTTTACCAGTTTCCTGACATTTAGAATGTATGCAATCAGCCATAATCGAAATGGTCCACGTCTGTTTGACATGCAACAATCAGTGGTATCAGAAATTGAAAAGCGAATGCAGCACAGACGGTGAAAACAGATGTTTGGGTGCAATAATTTCTTTCTTTTTCAATCTCGTCACTAACCAGCCCGTTAAATCAAACTCAGGACACACAGCGCACGCAGTCCACTAGTAGATGGAGAGATACCGAGATACTCTTTATTGTAGTTCTTAAATCTTATTTTCTTTATGTGAGTAGGAAGATTTGTATTCGATAGCTGAGAACAACAGAACTGTAGGCAGGTTGATCCTGCAGTTAGGATCTATTATCAGACCCTTCCATCTCTCCATAATTTAGACCGACCCAAGTCCGATGCCTATAGGTAAGCTGACTAATATTACGTCATACCATAAGCGATCATGTCTGCTTCGTCTCCGTTATGGTCAAACAGGAAGCCTACTGGTGTAAACGGAAGAGAATCGGCAGTGAAAAGGCAGATCCTAAAGTGGGTCTTGAATAATTCGTTTTAGGTAAAGAAGGATTGTGATGTGTTAATAACTCCCTTGAAATTCATCAAAGTATTCTCTTTAAACGACAAAATATACACTCGTCGCAAGCCAGACACCTGCAGCACTGCTATTTAACGATAAGCATTATAAGTTAGAATTTACTGTTAGAGTATAAAAATATTTCTTGTGTAGGTTACAAAAAAACATTTTCGAGTTGACGATGATTGATGAAGTGGATGACAAGTCAAATATTTTGAGGATAAAAGTCATCTAAATGGCCATCAACCTCTATCTGGTAATCTTTCGACTTCGTAAACAGTTTTGCTGAGGCAGGAATATATTATAACTATTCATCTGACATGAAATTAAGGAGTCAAAGGAGACAGGGTGGCAAAATATTGACTGAAAGTAGGTTTCTTGTAATGGTAAACGTATGACGTATGTTGATTGCTGGAAGAAGAAATTTCTATTTCCTCCTCCCCTCTTGAAGAAAAACTTAACCCGAAGTTGTCTTGAACCTAAGACCACCAAAGGAACTATCGCTAACCTGCAACTGATATCTTCCGCGCATAAAGCCAGGGAGGAAACCTACTTATCAACCAGCGATTTGAGAGGTTGAAAATAGCTGCAGTAAATAAGGTGCATAAAGGCAGTAGCTTAATAACGCATTAGACTTTATTACAGAAAATAAGGAGTCTAGTAGCCATAGCCGTAGCCGTACTCCTTCTCCTCGTGACATTCGCTGCCCTTGCACACCGTGGCGCAGTGACCGTCCTTGCAGTTGTAGCCCTCGAATTCACCACTTTGGCAGTGTTCCGAGGTGCAGCCGGAGAAGTCTACACGACCGCTGAATTGGACGTGACCCTTGTACTGGCTCTGGCCCTTGGCGCCACCCTTCTCGAAGCGTTTGCCGTAGCCCTCCTGTTCGCCCCAGCTCTCAGCACTGGTCTGGGAGTAGGCGTGTGATTCATAGCAGCCCTTGGGGTGGCAGATGTAGGCGCAGCGGCCAGCCTTGCAGCCGTAGCCGAAGTAGTCACCCTTGTGGCAGGTCTCCTCGAAGCAGCCATCGAAGTAGATGTCACCCTTCACAGCGGCCTTGCCGGAGAAGTGGCCGTGGCCAACTCTGCCGTAATGAGGCTCAGGGTAGTAGTGGGCGGAGGCGACGGCGACGAGGGCGCAGAGGATGAGGAGTTTCATGGCTGTGGTAGCTTTGTTGTGCCCTGCCCGACCTGTGGCCCTTATATACAGTATTAGTGGAGACGGGGCGGTCGTGTTCGATCTGCTTTATTCACTCTGTCAGCTGTTTATGGGAGGCTGCATTGGAATATCGATTTCTCGATCTTTGCTAGTGGTAGTGTCTAGTGCATCTGTCTTTGTCGTCACATGTTTCAACCCAGTGCTTCAGTGCTGAGCACTGAAATCTAACAGGAAGGGAATTTCGCAGTTGAACTTGTGAAATATTTAAATCCGGTCTGTATGTAGGAGTCAAATACTGTTGTTTGGTCGCTAGTTATTTAGAATGGCGCTGGTGGCGCTTTGAACTGGAGCAATATAATAATAAGTACCCTTCTCCTACCGTTTGCTTCTCTTGCATTTTGTGTCGGAGGAATTTTCAACGACTGTTTTTGGTGTCTTTCCTTATTTGCTTTGATTTTTCCTCCACCTAAAGGGTTATTAATTCGTTATCCTTCCGCATTTTTTCAGCATCGCCTTTTTTGTTAACCGTACGGCACAGTGTATTGCCTGACGACATTCATTTGTCGATTTTCAGTCACGAGTATTGTATTGGCTACATGGAATCCTTGGCTTCCGTATGTTAATCAGTGTTTGACGTAAGACTGATCTCTCGCATTATGAAAGTCTATGTGCTCAGTTGTCAGCTTTTCTATTCAGATTGAACTTTCCATATCACCTTTGTCTTTCAGTAGGAATTTTATGCATGCTTCGCCAAATAAGCGTTCTGTCGTTTTCGAATATTCTGCTCGTATTTCATTTTTCATTGCAAGGAGCGCCGAAGGAAATATGCTCACCTTACTGTGTGTTCACGAAAGCAAACATGAACTGGAAGCAGTCGCCTTGTTGAAGATCAACCAGAGGGAACAGGTGGCCTAAACCCACTGTAGTCTCAGACACCGTTGCCTAACCTATCTAGATCTTCCTTTGTATCTTTTCACGTTGCGGCCTTGTAGCTGGTGTCCGTTCGTGATCCGTACGATCAGGTGCAAAAAAATATTTATTTTAATGGGAAAATAGCGTAGGATATGTCTCAGTGGTTAGATCGTTGGACTTCTAATTAGCAGGTCACGAGTAAGAGCCAAGCGTGGTGCATCATCTGGGGTTGGGTATGACTGGCTGATGGTGGCTACTGAGCCAGAAATATCTATTCCAGTCTTCCTTGTCTTTGCCGGCAATATCCATCTGCCTGTTATTAGCCACTGTGTGGCTGTTAGCGGGGCTCGAGAGTGAGTCCCAAGGCAGGATGGGACGGATGAGTTCCGTTAGCGATCGGTGAGTGGTCATCAATGAACATAGGATGTATATTCCATTGTTCTTCTCTTCATTTGTTATACGTTTGAAAGGATACAAGATAATCTCACAGTTTAAAGACGCGTGATAGAGTAGAAAGACTTTGCTTGGTCATAGCGGTCGCCATTCAGGCGACCTCATTAGTCCAGACGCAGTAGTAGATGAGTCGTAGTGACTGTCCTGTCGAACTCCCTTCATCACCGCTAACGGGGCCCTTCTAGTATGACCAGCATTGGCAGACGATAGGGAGTAGGCACTATATTTATAACTTAAGCGGAAAGGATCAACAAGACGGAAAGATCATTAGAGAAACGCAGCTGATTCAGGCCTGAGCATTCTCGTCTTTTTTAGCCTCACAAACGACCAGCGGGTGGACTTACACACACGGCACATGCTCCACCGAAAAACAATGACTAACTGAGGGAGAGAAAGTGGGATATCGACGGTCGTAATGTGCTGCTTATGTGCAATCCTAATTTCCAATATCAGTAAAATTATTCTTTCCGCTTAGATTGCACATATAATACCTGTTCACCTGACTTAAAATTTTAAAGCCAAAACCACACACGGAAGCACAATATCGAGTGACGAGTATGCTTAATTTTAATCGAAAACGAGGTGCATGACCTTGTAGGTTGTTTGAGGAGGACATATCTAATTCCTCCTCCCATATCAAAGAGGAACATAACCCGGGAGTAACCTCGAACTAACGAAAATCAGTGCAATTATCTGCAGCCTACAATTGAACGAAGGGTCATTTAGGAGGTTGAAAATGCTTGCAGTAGATAACTTGAATAGATATGACAGAGTGCAAACGCATTAAACTTTATTACTGAAAGAGAGCAGTCTAGTAGCCATAGCCGTAGCCGTACTCCTTCTCCTCGTGGCATTCGCTGCCCTTGCACACCGTGGCGCAGTGACCGTCCTTGCAGTTGTAGCCCTCGAATTCACCACTTTGGCAGTGTTCCGAGGTGCAGCCGGAGAAGTCTACACGACCGCTGAATTGGACGTGACCCTTGTACTGGCTCTGGCCCTTGGCGCCACCCTTCTCGAAGCGTTTGCCGTAGCCCTCCTGTTCGCCCCAGCTCTCAGCGCTGGTCTGGGAGTAGGCGTGTGATTCGTAGCAGCCCTTGGGGTGGCAGATGTAGGCACAGCGGCCAGCCTTGCAGCCGTAGCCGAAGTAGTCACCCTTGTGGCAGGTCTCCTCGTAGCAGCCATCGAAGTAGATGTCACCCTTCACAGCGGCCTTGCCGGAGAAGTGGCCGTGGCCAACTTTGCCGTAATGAGGCTCAGGGTAGTAGTGGGCGGAGGCGACGGCGACTAGGGCGCAGAGGATGAGGAGTTTTCATGGCTGTGGTTGCTTTGCTGCGCCGTGCCCGACCTCTGGCCCTTATATACGGTATCAGTGGAGACAGTGCCAACGTATTCGATTTTTTAATGCACTCTGTCAGCTGTTTATTGTAGGAAGTATTGAAATATCGATATCTCGATCTGAGCTTGCGTAGGGTTTGTGTTCATCTGTCACGCTGTCAGCACATGATCACGCATGATTTTTGTTCAAAACTTTGGAATGAAACATATAAGGAAGGGTGAAAATGGACTTCTTAAAGTAGGGGTACTTGGGGTGTAGGGTACTAGTTAGGGGTAGCACTACACAGATAGCATTTGGTCCTTCCATTTGTCTCGTACTTGTCGTGAATGCTCCTGTGGCCGCCACTAACTGGTACCAAACTGTCACCTGTGGCTCCTCGAAGTTGGGTTCTTCCCAGCAGCCACACCCCGGGCAACTGTCACGACCGGCGGGCTAAACCAGGTGAGGGTCTCCGGTGTTGTGTGTGCCTCCACATCCAGTATGTCTGACTCCCGAACTTCCCACCTCCCTCCTCTCAAAAAGTCCTACGGTGGGGGCGACAGCAACCACGTAGGCGGCCCAGGCTAACTCTGATCGTTCTCCCACTAAAACAAAACCATAACCCATAGTGGAGCTCGGCAGCCGTCTGGGATGTCCGAGCAGCCGTATTTAGGGACAGCACTGCTTGCCTCCTCGCGGAGGAAGGCGCTAGAAAAGGTGCTCTAAACAAATGCTGGGTAACACGTCTTCTGCAGCCAGCCGCGGCTCGCAGATCGCAAAATATATGGTCGTAATACTCAAACAAACAACAATACCCCCCGTCCCCATCCACCTCGCCATACCCTCCAGGCTGCTCGGGTGAGTCCACTCACACTAGCAGCCTGGAGTGTTCGTTCCCTTTTAGACAATCCTAGGAGCAACCGGCCGGAACGAAGGACGGCGCTAGTCACTCGGGAACTGGCCCGCTACAAGTTGGATATTGCTGCTATCAGCGTGACCCGATTCTCTGAGCTGGGTCAGATGGAGGAGGTGGGTGCCGGCTACACCTTCTTCTTGAGCGGCCGGCCAAAGGCAGAGCGACGCGACGCTGGTGTTGCCTTTGCCATCCGTAACGACATCATGGGACATCTGCGCTGTCTGCCTCAGGGTATCAATGATCGCCTGATGAGCCTCCGCCTGCCTCTTCGGGGAGACCAGTTCGCCACCATCATCAGCGCCTACGCTCCCCCCAATGACGAGCTCTGATGCGGTGAAGGACAAATTCTACGAGGACCTGCACGCCTTGCTGGCGACTGTGCCGAAAGAGGACAAGCTAATTGTCCTTGGTGAATTCAATGCCCACGTCATGACGAAAAACGCTGCCTGTCAGGGAGTGCTGGGTCCCCACGGTCTCGGTAGCTGTAACGATAACGGCCTCCTTCATCTGCACACGTGTGTGGAACACCGTTTCCTGCTGACAAACACCTTATTCCGCCTTCCGACGCGTGAGAAGGCCACGTGGATGCACCCTCGGTCGCGGCGCTGGTATCAGCTGGACTATGTTCTCGTCCGGAGGTGAGATTGACAGGACGTGCTGGTATCCAAGGTGATCCGCGATGCCGATGGTTGGACTGATCACAGCCCCGTCATCTCCAAGATGAGGCTCCGTCTGCAACCCCGACGAAGGGCCCAAGTTAAGAGGCCACCAGGTAAATTAAATACTCTTTTATTAAATTTGCCTGCTCAATGTTTTGATTTCAGCAACCAAATAACCGAGAAACTGGAGGACCTGCATGCTCCAGATGATAACGCAACCGTGGAGACACGATGGTGTCAACTGCGAAATGTCATCCAGTCCACCGCCCTCGATGTACTCGGACGCGCACACCGTCGACACCAGGACTGGTTTGACGACAATGACGCCGACATCAGCAACTTACTCGTGGAGAAGAATGGACTATACAAAGCCTACATGGACCTTCGGACTGACGCCACCAAAGCAGCCTTTTTCAGATGCCGGTGCCTTGTACAACAACGGCTGCGGGAGATGCAGGATGCCTGGATAATCTGAAAGGCTGACGAAATCCAGGGTATGCAGACCGCAATGAAATGAAAAACTTTTTCAAAGCCATCAAGGCCATCTACGGCCCGTGTATCAAGGGGTCCACACCGCTGCTCAGCTCTGACGGCACAACACTGCTGACAGGGAAATCGAAAATTCTGAAGCGCTGGGCCGAGCACTTCAGAAGTGTCCTTAATTGCTCATCAGCCATCTCCGATGCTGCCATTGACCGGCTCCCTCAAGTGGACACGTACAATGACCTGGATCTACCGCTTTCCCTACCAGAAACCATCCGGGCCGTGCAGCAGATTTCCATTGGTAAAGCACCGGGATCCGACGCAATCCCACCGGAAGTCTACAAGCACGGTGGGCCCCGGCTGATGGCAGAACTCACAACACTCTTCCATGAGATGTGGCGCCAAGGACAAGTTCCTCAGGATTTCAAAGACGCGACCATAGTCCATCTTTACAAACGGAAGGGGAACCGGCAACTCTGTGATAATCACAGAGGCATCTCGTTGCTCAACATCGCCGGGAAGATATTCGCCCGTATCCTTCTCAACCGTCTGAACGGTCACGTAGAGCAGGTCATGCTCCCGGAAAGCCAAAGCGGCATCCACCGACACCGCGGAACAACCAATATGATCTTTGCTGCCTGCCAGCTACAAGAGAAGTGTCAGGAGATGCGAACTCACCTATACACTACCTTCGTGGATCTAACGAAAGCCTTTGACACGGTGAATCGTGACGGACTGCGGAAAGTCATGCAGAAATTTGGTTGTCCTGAGTGGTTCACGCACATGGCGCGTCAGCTTCATGACGGGATGACGGCGCGAGTCACTGACAACGGGACGGTATCCGAAGCATTCGCAGTGACCAACGGAGTGAAGCAGGGCTGCGTACTGGCCCCCACCCTCTTCAGTCTCATGTTCTCGGCTATGCTGATGGACGCCTACCGTGATGAGCAGCCTGGTATCCGCATTGCCTACAGAACTGACGGGTACCTTCTCAACAGTCGGCGTATGCAGGCTCCAACGCGCGTGTCTACGACTACAGTCCATGACTTGCTCTTCGCGGACGACTGCGCCCTTAACACCGTGACGGAGGAGGACATGCAAAGGCGCATTGACCTCTTCGCCGAAGACTGCGCCGATTTTGGATTAACAATCATTACAGCCAAAACGTTTTTCATGCACCAGCCGCCACCCAGCGCGGAATACAATGCTCCTCGAATCAATGTCAACGGTGCTTAACTCAAAAACGTGGAAACCTTCGCTTATCTAGGAAGCACGATGTCGCGCAACACCAGAATCGATGACGAGGTTGCATAACGGATCTCCATAGCTAGTCAGGCCTTCGGCCAGCTGCAGGCCTCCGTGTGGAATCGCCACGGTATTCACCTGAACACCAAACTGAAGATGTACAAGGCCGTCGTCTTGACGACACTCCTTTACGGAGCGATAACCTGGACCGTCTACTCAAACTAAGCCAGGAAGCTGAATCACTTTCATCTCAGCTTCCTCCACAGAATACTGAAGTTGAGATGGCAAGACAGGATCCTGGACACGGAAGTCCTGGAGCGGACCGGAATCCTCAGCATCCATGCCATGCTGAGGCAAGTGCAACTGCGATGGAGCGGCCACCTGGTAAGAATGGACGACGAGCGATTACCCAAACGATTTTTCTACGGAGATGTCGCTACGGGTTCTCGTCGGCAGGGAGGTCAAAAACGACGCTACAAGGACACTTTGAAGAAATCGCTGAAGCAACTGCAAATCAACTCGGCGACCTCGGAGGACCTCGCCCAGGATAGACCGGCATGGATAAGATCCGTGAAGACTGGTTCAGCAATCTATGAGGCCAACCGGATCGCCGCTGCCAAGGCCAAAAGAGCAGCATGAAAGTCACCAGTGCCCTGGACCAACACCGCCAATGCCCAGACCCTGCCAACATGCACGCGCTGTCGACGCATCTTCCACGCGCGAATTGGCCTGGTTGGACATCTTCGGACGCAATGCACCAACAATCCGACAATTCCAATTTCTACGTCAAATTCTGCCAACCCTCCTTTTGACTCCCCTCCCTCACTCCTGGCATCAATTCCATTACTCCCACCATCATAGCGACCACATCCATCTACTCATCGCCTGTTACCCCCACCACCGCCGTGGCCTTCACTACCACCACCACCATCACCATCAGCGTTGGGGAATCTCTCCCAAGCTGTACTCAATGCGACCGCACATTCACCTCACGCATCGGCCTGGTCGGTCACTTGCGAATCCATCGTACATAGACTGGCGAGCCAGTGCCTGGAGCACCAACATACAGAAGAGATCGTCGTCTCCACTGCCCGCACTGTCCTTGTGCATTCACTCATCGAATGGGCCTATTCGGTCACATGCGCATCCATGACAGCGGAATTCACCACAATGCAGAAGACACAGATACACCATGCACACCCTCCGCTCCTGCCATTCTTACCGCCCCTGCACCCCCCCCCCCACTTCCATGAATGACATCCCACCAGCCTCTACCGATTTCTCCTGCCCACACTGCGCCCGCAAATGCAACTCACGCATCGGCCTGGTCGGTCACCTGCGAATCCATCGCACGGAGGCTGGTGAACCATTGCCTGGGGCTCCGACATACAGTCGACGCGCCCGCCTTCACTGCCCTCACTGCTCCCACACATTTACACACCGCATTGGCCTATTAGGACACAGGCACCTCCACGACAACCTCCGGTAAACCACCAGATGCTAAGCTACATCAGTGCACACTACCTACACCAATACATCGACAACACCCCCACAATCACCATTTACCAGAGTATATCATGGTTTCCTAGAAGCCGTGGCTGGGAAGTCTGCCAATCTGACGCTTCCACCAGACCACGCCGTCGGCTCAGTGTATGTGCTGTGTGTGTTGAGTGGCTGATCAGTGGACTGGAGTCAGATGGCGATGGCTGTTCCATATCCCCTGAGTTTGTGAATCCTGGTGTGTGCGTTATGGGGGCCAGGTCGTGCTGTTGCGCGCGAAGACGGGTACGCCGATCCGTCAGCCAATGCGCCCACACCCACATCAGAAAACTGACCGGCTCGGACAGTGTCTGATGGTGGGGGTTGGGGAGAGAGTGAGGTCGACAGCTCAGTGCATGTTCCTCACTATAAACAATCTGACGCGCTTAAAACTATCACGGTGCGCTAAAAGCCGTGGCTTGGAAGGTTGCCAACTGACGGGATAACTCGGAACGCGTGGTCAGCCAAATGTGTGTTTTGTGTGAAGTGGCTGACTGGCGGACTGAGAGTCAGGCTGCAATGGCTCCTTCTTAATGTGGTCTTTATGGCACTCCAACTCTGTGGGATCCGAGCCAGGTGCGGTGGTACGCCCAGGGGCAGCTCCGGCCGCGCCAGCCACCTGCGCCCTCTCCCATCTCCGGTTTTCTTGCTTGTATCGTGAGACCGGGCTCAGGTGGGGGAGGAGTACAGAGTACAGTAGCTGCAGCGCAAGGGTACTATCACTTAAAACTAATTCACGCGCAAGTCACCGTCCCTGCACCACCTGGTGTGGAGCATACGGTGGACCTCGTCAAAATCGACGGTCGAACTGCCATATTTAGTATCAGGGAATGCGGCGCGGTTGTTTTCGATTTTTTTAATGCACTCTGTCAGCTGTTCGTGGGATGACGCATTGGAATATAAATTTCTCGATCTGAGTTTGCGTATACTTTTTGAACGTGTCCTGCAGTCAGTATATGTTCCATTGTGCCGCCCCTAAACGGGCCCCGTTGTAGATGCGTTGGACCAACACGGGGCCACATTAGGGCACGGCAGGCGGTATTCGGGTTGCGCTCCCATATCAAACGCCAAACATGGAGGTGTGGTGGCACGCCTAGGTGCGGCTTGGACTTAGGGGACCCAGCCGCACCAGCCACCTGCGTCCTCTCCCGCCTCCGGTCTTCTTGACTCTGTCTCGACACCGGGCTCATGTGTGGGAGGAGGAGAGAGTGCTGTAGATGTAGCGCAAGTCTACTATCACTTTAAACAAAATCACGCGCAAGTCACCGTCCCTGCTCCACTTTCCCATAGAGGATACGGTGGACATCGTCGGACTACGACGGTCGAACTGTCATATGTTCCAGTCTGTCCCCTGAACAGTCCGCGTGGTAGATGCACAGGTAAAACCAGGGGGGGCAATTCAGGGTGCGGCACCCGTTATTTTGGACGCGGTCTCATAACAAATGCCGAACATGGGCACGCCTAGGTGTCGGCTCATGCCGCAGCCGCTCTCCCACCACATGGCGCCCGACGCCGCCTCCGGTCCTCTTGACTATGTCTTGACACAGGCGGTTAAGGGAAGAGAGAGTGCGGTAGCTGCGGTGCAAGTCTACTATAACTTAAAACTAATTTGCGCACATGTCACCATCCCTGCTCCACCCTTCTGTGGACGTCGTCGGACTGCAACGGTCAAACTAAAATGTTTCAGTTTTAGCGCTTTACCCCTAAACATTGAATCCAATATGCAAGGAACTGTGAAAATGAATTTGGAAATATTTAACTAGGGGATGATTTTACAAAAACTCAAGTGTGCAGTAACCCGGATGTTCCTTCTAGTCAAGCTCCAGGGAATCATTCCCTGTCTGTTACCCATTTTTGTGGAATTACTTGATAGGAGCTAGCCTGAAATTTAGCCCAAAAACATATTTTACGGGTGGGTCCTGTTCTTATGTCCAGTTGGAAGATCATATAAGCAATTTCTAAATAAAGCTGTTGCCACAGGCCGATACAATGCTAACCGCTACAAAGCCGACTATCAAAGCAAAACCTGGTCCATATGAATGATCGTAGAGGCTACAGAATTAGCAATGCCACTGCTCTGGTAGAAAGCGAAGGCGACGAAAAACTTGCTAAAATAAAAAGTTCACAGTTTTTACCATCACCTACTTATAGCTGCCAAAGGCCATAAAAGGAGAAGATGCGAGCGCTGTTACCAGAATTTTATTGGCCTGACGGTTTGGATTCTCATTCGAACCCATCATCAGAAAAGGGTGATAGAGGTAAAAATTTCTGCAGTATTTGTAGTATGAACTTACCACGCGACCACTTGCTTACTATAATTATCAGCTCTCGCGATCACCGCTGAGGGTCGTAATTGATGCAACGATGGCTCGGCAGTCCGTGTCCGAGTCGTTAATGGCCGCAAATTCATCGTCCGTGTTGGATGAGAGACCGTCCTAGGATGCCTTGCGCCACTCGGAAGAGAGGTCACCCGTAGTCCCGAGTTAATCAGCTACTAGCAAGTGATGCGACCAGATGGCCTCATCCCCGGCCAGAAGATGCCGGGTCCAGCACCAAACCAGCTGCCGAGGAAAGGTGTCTATTTCAGACAAACTAGTCGAGGTTTCCGAATACAAATGCAGGTGAAACAGTTGGCCGTTCGGATTTTGGAGCCAAAGTCGAAGTTGGCAAACTATGCCACCAGACGGGCCACTTCATCAGTTTTGACAGCACTGACATCGTTGAACTAGGTGATGATTTCACATAAACGCAAGTGTGAAATAACCTGGATGTTCTGTCCAGTCAAGCCCCGGGCCAACTTCACTGTCCGTTACCGATTTTTTTTTGGAATTACATGATAGGAGGTAATTAAGGCTTGAAAATGTCAGGATCACCAAACATCACCATGGCCGACGAGGACGGGGAACCACGCCCGAGGCGGAAAGGGAATTCGTTTGGCAACCACTGATGGCATTGTCAACCTTCGCACCAAGCACGGTAAACAGGCAAATAACGTGGTCCGAACACTCAAGTCTTCAGTCTCTGGAGAGAAGTAACCGAATTCGTCGTTCAACCTGTCAACCTAAAAATATGCCACCACCGCCTATAAGTGCCATTCTGGATTTTTATCGGCTACCTTGCGATCATTTCCTCAACACTCTTGCCGAAGGCCATTCGCCTTACCTCAAACTTTACCATCACTAAAACCAATTTACCATTTTCGGTTGGAAAAAAACCCTTGTGGAAGTAACGTTTTTCCAAAATCGTCGATCTGATGGAAGCATCAGATGAGATCCTCTTAACAAGCTCGTAGTATGGAGTGTCATTAGGACCAAATGCCCGGAAGATATAAAGGATATTACAAGCCGGCCTCTTTTCGTTGCAATTAGCTACCGGCAGCTCAATATTTAAGTATGATCCTGAAAAGAACTGGGAGTTGGAAATGCTGCAAAGTGTTTAGAGTCACTCATGACCCATGAAAAATGCAGTAGAAAATGTATTAATCCCAGTCGCCCAATCACTTCGTGGGTAAATGCCATTTTATACGTGCACATCGCTTCTAAAGGCCACATATTTTAGAACCTAAGGTAGCCATTTAATCTCGGCCGAATAAGTGCCCAAAACATCCCAAAACTTAGGGCAGTAATAAGTGTGGAATACGAAGCGAGAACACGAGTTCACTAATCGGATAAGTGATATTGAATAAAAAAAACAAACCTCCACATCATAATTCAGTTGTATGTTGTGATCAAAAGATCACAATGAGTTTACGGCCTAGGCTGAAGATGAAACGTCAAAGGCGGGTAACCTGGAAGGGAATAAACAGTACTACAGGAAGGCAGGAGAGGGCGGAATACGAGCATTTGCCAACTTGACCCAAGTCTGATAATACTCAGGGATCGCGGTGGGGCTTCGTAGCTCAGTTGGCTAGAGCGTATGCTGTACTAAAGACTTCCCCTTGCTGGCCTGGGCTTGAATTCCACGGAGGCCGCCGAGTTTTTCACAAGTGGGTCAAAACGAATTATTCAAATCTGCCAAAATTCATTTACTAAATATACATAAGCTAACAACATTCATTGGATTGTGGGAACACAGATGGTGACAAAATAGCAACATCACCAAGTTTAACGCCCGACATATGCAACCGAATCACGCAATGCAAACTTAGTGGAACTTGCTTGTGTGAATCATGCGTGTGTGGCACACTTTGAATGGAGAAGGGGGTGTAGGGGGTACTACTTAGGGGTAGCACCACACAGGTTGCATTTGGCTGGTCCATTTGCCTCGTGCCGGTGAGGAATGCTCCTGTGGCCGCCTTAAACTGGCATCCAACTCTCACCTTTAGCTTTTTGAAGCTATGTGTTGCCCAGTGGCCACACCCGGGGCAACCGTCACGACCAGCGGGCTCAACCAAGTGAAGGTCCCCATTGTTACGTGTGCCTCCACACCCGGTATGTCTGACTCCCGAACTTCCCATCACCTCCCCCTCATATCAAAAGGCCTACGGTGGTTGGGTCCCATGGTCTCGGCGGCTGTAACGATAATGGCCTCCTTCTTCTGCGCACGTTTGCGGAAAACCGTTTCCTGCTGACCAACCCCTTCTTCCGACGCGGGAGAAGGCCACGCGGATGCACCCTCGGTCGCGGCACTAGCAGCTGCTGGACTATGTTCTCGTCCGAAGGCGAGTTCGACAGGACGTGCTGGTGACCAAAGCGTGATCTGCGATGTTGATGTTTGGACGGACCACTGCATCGCCCTCTTCAAGATGAGGCTCCGACGTCAACCCCGCCAAAGACTCAAAAGTAAGCGCCCACAGGGTAAGTTAAATACAATATTTTTAAAGTGCTCTGCTCACTGATTTGAGTTCAACAACAAAATAACCCAGAAATTGGAAAATCTGCATGCTCCAACTAAAAATTCCAGGGTGGAAACACGATGGCATCGGCTGCGAAATGTCATCCAGTCCACCGCCCTCGAAGTCCTCGGATGCGCATGCCGTCAACACCAGGACTGGTTTGACGATAATGACGCTGACATCAGCAACTTACTCGCGGAGAAGAATGGACTACACAAAGCCTACATGGACCTTCGGACTGACGCCACCAAAGCAGCCTTCTTCAGATGCCGGCGCATTGTACAGCAACCGCTGCGAGAGATGCAGGATGCCTGGATGATCCGAAAGGCTGAGGAAATCCAGGGGTATGCGGACCGCAATGAAATGAAAAACTTTTTCAAAGCCATCAAGGCCATCTACGGTCCCTGCGTCAAGGGAACCACTCCGCTGCTCAGCTCTGACGGCACAACACTGCTGACAGGGAAATCGAAAATTCTGAAGCGCTGGGCCGAGCACTTCCGAAGTGTCCTTTATTGCTCATCAGCCATCTCCGATGCTGCCATTGATCGACTCCCTCAAGTGGACATGAACAATGACCTGGATCTGCCGCCTTCCCTACCAGAAACCATCTGGGCCGTGCAGCAGATTTCCAGCGGTAAAGCACCGTGATCCGACGCTATCCCACCGGAATTCTACAAGCACGGTGGGCCCCGGCTGATGGCAGAACTACAAAACTCTTCCAGGAGATGTGGCGCCAAGGACAAGTTCCTCAGGATTTCAAAGACGCGACCATCGTCCATTGCTACAAACGGAAGGGGAACTGGCAACTCTGTGATAATCACAGAGGCATCTCGTTGCTCAACATCACCGGGAAGATATTCGCCCGTATCCTTCTCAACCGTCTGAACGGTCACCTAGAGCAGGGACTGCTCCCGTAAAGCCAATAGCTTCTGATAATACGTGGAATAATCGAAATGGTTTTCGCTGTTCGCCAGCCACAAGCTAAATGCCAGGACATGCGAATCCACCACTACACTACGTTCGTTGGTCTGATTAAAGTCATTTACACAATGAATCACGACAGACTTTGGAAATTCATGCAAAAAATCGGCAGTCCTGAGCGGTTCTCGCACATGGTGCGTCAGCTTCATGACGGGATGAGGGCGCGCGTCACTGACAACGGGACGGCATCCGAAGCATTCGCAGTGACCAATGGAGTAAAGCAGAGCTGCGTAAAGGCCCCCACCCCGTTCAGTTTCATGTTCTCTGCTATGCTGATAGACGCCTACCGTGATGAGCAGCCTGGGATCCGCATCACCTACAGAACTGACGGGCAACTTCTCAATAGTCGTTGTATGCAGGCCTCAACGCATGTGTCTACGACTACAGTCCACGACTTGCTCTTCGCGGACGACTGCCCCCTAAACACCGTGACGGAGAATGACATGCAAACGAGCAAGGAAGGCTTCGACGCAGGCTGCGCAGGGTTAACAATGAGTACAGCCAAAACGGTTGTCATGCGCCAGCCGCCACCCAGCGCAGAATACAACGATACCCGAATCAATTTCAATAGTGCTCAACTCAAAAATGCAGAAACCTTCGCTTATCTAGGAAGCACGATGTCGCGCAACACGAGAATCGATGACGAGGTTGCCCAACGGATCTCCAAAGCTAGTCAGGCCTTCGGCCGGCTGCAGGCCTCCGCGTGGAATCGCCACATATTTCACCTGAAGACTAAACTGAAGATGTACAAGGCCGTCGTCTTGACGACACTCCTTTACGGAGTGGAGACTTGGACCGTCTACTCAAACCAAGCCAGGAAGCTGAATCCCATCCATCTCAGCTGCCTCCGCAGAATACTGAAGCTGAGATGGCAAAACTGGATCCCGGACACGGAATTCCTGGAGTGGACCGGAATCCTCAGCATCCATGCCATGCTGAGGCCAGTGCAACTACGATGGAGCGGCCACCTGGTAAGAATGGACGACGTGTGACTACCCAAGTGACTTTTCTACGGAGATGTCGCTACGTGTGCTCGCCGACATGGAGGTCAAAAACTACGCTACAAGGACACTTTGAAAAAATCTCTGAAGCAACTGCAAATCAACGCGGTGTCCTGGGAGGACCTCACCCAGAATAGACCGGTTGGGAGAAGATCCATGAAGCCTGGTTCAGCAATCTATGAGGCCAACCAGATCGCTGCCGCCAAGGCAAAAAGAGCGGCACGAAAGTCACCAGCGCCCCGGACCAACACCATCGATGCCCAGGCCTTTCCAACATGCCCGCGCTGTCAACGCATCTTCCGCGCGTGAATCGGCCTGGCCGGACATCTTCGGACGCAATGCACCAACAATCCGACAATACAAACTTCTATGTCAAATTCTGCCAAATCTCCTTTGGACTTGGTCACTTCGGTCACTTGGGAATCCATCGCACGGGGCTGGTGAACCAGTGCTTGGGGCTCCGACATCCAGTCACCGCGCTCACCTCCACTGCCCTCACTGCTCCCGCACATTTACTCATCGCATGGGCCTATTAGGACATATACGCCTCTACGACAACCTGCGGTAAACCACCGGAGGCTAAGCCACATCAGTGCACACTTCCTACACCAATACATAGACAACACCCTCAGCAACATCAGCAACGTACGGTTTCCTAGAAACCATGGCTTGGAATGCTGCCAGTCTGACACTTACACCAAACTATAACCAATCCGACGCGCTTAAAACTATCACGGTGCGCTAAAAGCTGTGGCTTGGAAGGTTGCCAACTGACGGGATAACTCGGACCGCGTGGTCAGCCTAATGTGTGTTTTGTGCGAAGTGGCTGACTGGTGGACTGAGCGTCAGGCTACAATGGCTCCATCTTAATTCGGCCTTTATGGCACTCCCACTCCGTGGGTTCCAAGCCAGGTGTGGTGGTAAGCCCAGGGGCGGCTCCGGCCGTGCAAGCCACCTGCGCCCTCTCCCATCTCCGGTCTTCTTGACTCTGTCTTGACACCGGGTTCAGGTGGGGGAGGGGGAGAGTGTGCGATAGCTGCAGCGCAAGTCTACTATCACTTTAGACGAGGTCACCAGCAGCTGCACAAATCGGATGCAGGACAACACCCGTCTGGTTCCGGTCGCTCGATATCGGAAATTCTCTGCAGTACTCAATGTGACTTGTTCTGATACCTAGAACAGTGCCATCGGCATAAAGAGGCAGGAAATTCAACCGATACTTGGTGCAAACGAAGCGTCTTTCACTTAGCAGCCATATTAACAAACAGGCATTGCAGTTTGAGATGGTTATATATCTGCCAATTGAACCTTAGTTAATCCTTAAGGCAAGGTGTAGCAGTTCGAGGAGGTGTTCTGATATGGGGGTTTTTCCCCTTGTCTTAGCGTTCTGCTAGATGTTCGTTTAGTGTCACCAGTCAATTATCGTGGAATATAGACGAAAAGTTCTACGGTATCAAAGGGTTAACCTGGCCCCAACCCTTTACTTTTTTATGCATCCAATGAATTCAATGGCAAAGATACTGTTGGCGTTGAGCGTTCGGCGAGAAAAGTAAGACGATTTAGCATTCATTTTGTCAAACCATGGGTAGGCGTGTCTCGCAAAAGGACGATAGACTAAGTGGGATGCATATCTTATGTAAATTCGATATAACGTAAAATGTTTCATGGTAGAGCCAGCGTGGTTTTTGACAACTAATCACCGGATATGAATACTTCAATACATTGGAGTCGGTCGGTATAGAGTAGATTCTAAGATTGGACTGAATATACAGGTTTTTTAAGCACCTGCTCGGAGCGAACTTTGTAAATCAACAAACTGATCGCGTCTTCGAAAATTTATGTACTCTATCTTTCCGAAGTAAGGGGTAAAGAATTTTTCCTTTCTCGCTACCAATCGGGGGGCTTGTAGGCGAACCAATCGGTTCGTTTTTGAGAAGGAATTTATTTTGAAAGAAAAACTTTTAAAGCCGCTGAGAACATTTTTCAAATTTACTCCATTGGCATAGCAGCGACTTCCTACGTAACTGCGGCCCGATAATTATAAAGTCCATCGTTGAGCGTACAAAGTTGGCCCGTTATGACCAGACCTTCATTATAAACAGAGATAAATTTAATTTATCAAGTTATTTTTGCTCAATGACATAACGGCAATAAACTAGTGACTAAGTTGAGGATGAAATGTCCATTCCATATGCCCTGATAACACCTTAACTTTGAAGTCGTCGTCGAATTCCTCCACAGAGAAGCTCTATCAAAACCGGCTACCATGCGTTCAACCTACAGGGGTTACGACTTAATCCACTATTAAACTACTTGTAAATACCTGCATTAAATCAAGTGTATAGATATGACAGAGTGCAAACGCATTAGACTTTATTACTGGAACAGAGAAGTCTAGTAGCCATAGCCGTAGCCGTACTCCTTCTCCTCGTGGCATTCGCTGCCCTTGCACACCGTGGCGCAGTGACCGTCCTTGCAGTTGTAGCCCTCGAATTCACCACTTTGGCAGTGTTCCGAGGTGCAGCCGGAGAAGTCTACACGACCGCTGAATTGAACGTGACCCTTGTACTGGCTCTGGCCCTTGGCGCCACCCTTCTCGAAGCGTTTGCCGTAGCCCTCCTGTTCGCCCCAGCTCTCAGCACTGGTCTGGGAGTAGGCGTGTGATTCGTAGCAGCCCTTGGGGTGGCAGATGTAGGCACAGCGGCCAGCCTTGCAGCCGTAGCCGAAGTAGTCACCCTTGTGGCAGGTCTCCTCGTAGCAGCCATCGAAGTAGATGTCGCCCTTCACAGCGGCCTTGCCGGAGAAGTGGCCGTGGCCAACTTTGCCGTAATGAGGCTCAGGGTAGTAGTGGGCGGAGGCGACGGCGACGAGGGCACAGAGAATGAGGAGTTTCATGGCTGTGGTTACTTTGTGGCACACTGCCGGATCTGTGGTCCTTATATACTGTATCAGGGAGGGCGGCGTGGTCGTGTTCGATTTTTTAATGCACTTTGATATCTATGTCTGCTGAGCATCGAGAGATATGTTGAGATATTAGTTTTCTGCAGAAGGTCACTGTGGCTTTTAGGCTCCTGACTGTCTAGGGTTCAAAAATCTCATTAAATAAGGGAATCACAGGCCGCATAAGTGTAGCAACCAGGAAATGGGTGTGGTTTTTAGTGGTGGTGAAGGATAAACTCCTCTAATAAATGAGATTAAGTATTGCTTTATGGATACCTTACATGGGCGCCTAAACAGGACACAGGAATATGGACCGCTCCGTCCGCTCAAAAATACGTGGCTTTACAGGTATGCACTAACCCTTACATAAAACGGTATTTCCACCTTAATCTTAACCCTAGAACTAGCCTTGTCTTAAACCCTACTGTTGACACGACAAAAACCTTAACCCTTAGCCTAATCATGACCGTGGTCATACCTAGAAAGTCGAAACCGAATGCTCGCGGCTAGACCGTAGGATGTTTTCATTCAGTCAACGGGTAGCCGGACCATGGAACTCACCACCGAGTAACATGGTGACGACCGGCACCATTAACATTTTGAATAGAAAACTTGCTAGCATAATTTTTGACCAAAACCCTCTTTTAAAACATGAATACTCACGGCCAGCTTGGGAAAACACTTTGTCTTCCATTAATCTTTTCGTACTGAGTCACAGTGAACAGAAGCAATTATTTTTCATAATTTTTTGTCGTGAACAGACCACATTCGAAAGGTTTGCAACTTTATTTTGAGTGTAGATATGCGAACTTTGTATACATAAATACGGTCATCGCGGGCTCTGACGGTAACCCTACAAGAACAAATAAAAAAAGTTCGTCTTCGCATGAAATAATTCATGCATATCTAATTTAGAATGAGACCAACCAAGCTTGCCTGTGCAATGGCACAAATAACATTTGCGAAATCTGACCATCTCATCCTCTGCACAAAAGACGATTGCAACTGTACTGGATCCCCAATGAAATAACCTTTCATTTTCTGCTAAAGAAAAACTATTCCAGGCAAAGGTTTCCTAAGGTTTAATAAAATTTAGTGAAACACATTCCGCTTCAGTTCCTTCATGAAACCAGTGTTGTAGAAGAATCAGGCAGTGAGTTGCATGATCCTTGATTAAACTCAAACTGCGCAAGAAAGATGCAAAAATACTTTAGTCTTTCTATCGGAGACGCGTTGTAAAAAATTAAGGTAATCAAAAAATCTTCCTGCTTGCACGGATGAAATTGTATCAGGTGGCTAATCATTGTGTTCTGAAGTTTCGAACAAATCCGACGGAAACGGGTGACGTGCGTGCGCAGGTTCTATCATCTGACACGTGGGCTGCGTGTACATGGGTCTGATGCATGGATCACCAATATTGATGGGAGGCCGCCAATTAGCGCCACGACCAACGTGATGGGGCCTACAGGACGGATTCAGAGTCCGTTTCGCATATACAGATGGCAAGTCCGATGTGCATGCCGCCAACGCGCCACATGATGGAATTCGTACATACGATTCATCAAAGCCTAAAATGGGTAGCCGAAGTCGTTGCTCAAAATGCCTGATATCACCACTTCCCTGGCCAGCAATTGCATTTTCACAACTCTCTGTGTGAACCTTTGGCGCGGGTCGCTTCAACTTTTTCCTCTTTGGAAGACACCCGATCTAAAAATGGCTCGACCCATATGAAGTCGCACTTCCTCTACAGACATCTTGTTAACCCTTTTTTGTAAAAATGCAACTTCCACTGGCCACTGGTCAACATGTAAGGGATTAAACATACAATGCTCGGACATAATTAACCGGTTACATTTGCGATTATACAAGACTCCCATTTTATGATCAAAAACATACGCTCCCAGCCCTGAAACCTCGAAGTTGCAATTACACCATTTTATGCCGAAACGACTATCACCACATCCGAAGACAGCCTAATTTTCTTGACTTTTGACCACATATAGGCAAATCAAGCCCTCCTCCTATGTATTCACTAATCTTCGTGATTACTGCTGAGGTGTTCCAACATAATCTCAAAAGACGAGTGTTATAGGCGCTCAAAACCCAATACTGTTAATACTGCCTCGAAGCCACCTTTGGCGTCAGTGACTGGGACCAAAATTGATTGTTGTAGACGACAACTGGACTCAGTCATGTTCAACCTACAATTTACGACAGCGGAGGAGCTGGAGAACAAAATGACATTCTGCTGCTAATCAGACAGTCAATTGTGGATCAAGGCTTGTGAAATACTAAGTTACAACAGCAGCCATCAGCTGCACCATTTGCATAGTAAGCTACGCCGGCGAGTGACAACTCATGCAGTACGACAACGCCAACGCGAAACACGATCATCCACAGCCGCAAATTCCCTAAAAAATGCATATACAAGAGCATTCGTTGAGAGAAGGTGAATATCCCGAAGGAAGCAGAGTGAAGGTTACAGCCAGCCACGGCCATGGCGGAACATCGCGTGCAGGAAAAGAGTCAACGAGACCGTTACACGATATCTCGTGCCACTCGGAAGAGAAGGCCTCAACGGGTCTGACTCAACCATCTGCTGGTAAGTGATGTGACCAGAAGACCTCGTCCCCAAGCATAAGATGTTGGGCCCAACTTCCCTTCGGCTGACGATGGAAGGAGCTTGAGCCAGAGGAAGCAGTTGAGAGTTGCGAACGCAAATGCAAGGAAATCAATCGATTGTTTGGGTATTGAATCCAAATTCGAAGGTGACAAACTATACCACCAGACAGGCCACCTCACCGATTTTGACTCGGTTGAGACTTTTTGACGAGCTGACGATCAAGCCTGGATGCGCACAGACCGTCTAGTCAACCAAAAGGCAAACTTGCCTGTCCTATAACAAGTTTTGTGGAATTACTTGATAGACGGAGCAATGGCTCGAAACAGTCAGAATCGTCAAATATTGCCATGTTCACTGAGGACGGGTCAACACACCCGACAGTGGAATGGGGGTCCGTGCCGCACCCGCTGACGGCAATGCCAAGCTACGCGCCAATAATGGTGAACATGTAACTCACACAACCCTTCAGTCTCTGGAGAGAAGTAGACGAAACCATAGTTGGAAACATAAATATACCCCAACCATCTGTGAGCGCCACTCAGAATTTTGCTCATCTACCTTCCAATCACCTCTTCACCAGTATTACGGAAAGCGATTCGGCCTACCTCAAGCAACCTACTTGTCACTAAGTCTATTATAACGTTTTCGGATGAAAAAATACATGCGAAACTAGGGTCATTCTGAAATCGACGATATGGTGGACGCATCAGATGGAATTCCGCTAGGAATGGAGTAGTACGGAGTGCTCTGAGGACCAAATACCCGTGAGCTATAAAGGATACTACAATTTAGCCTCATGGCCTGGCAAGTTGCAATCAGCGGTCAAATATTTATTCAAAGACCTGTAGTCTCCCGTCATGTGCAACCGAATCAAGCAATGCAAACTTAATGGAATAAAACACTACCTCCGAACTTGCTTGTGTGAGTCATGCGTGTGTGGCACTCTTTAGATTAACATATCGCGCGGCATCACAAAATATTCTTCCTAGTCATCTTGAATTGAAAAAAAACACTGAGACACTTAAGATGGAAGACGAAAGGAGGCCAACCAAACTGGATTACAGTGCACACATTCCTAAATATAAAGAACTGAAAACCCGATTTATTGTGTGGAGACCAGGCTTTGCGTAGGAAATGTATACTCAGCGTTTGTATCTGTCAGTCACTGCACATGAGCTCAACTCCGGTCATCCAGGCTCTATCTCAACTACGGCTCCAGGTGTTTGAAGGATAAGAAGGTGCCACAGATGCAGCTCACATTCACCATAAACAAATCACTATACTTAACCTGCTGTGGGTCACACCGTCAAAATGGTCGCCTACGAAGGTCTAACTGACAGAGGAAAAGCAATCTTAACCTTAGGCCACTAAGACGCACGAACAGTCCTGAAATGGAAGGTTGCCATCCGACGGGGTGAGTCGGTTTAACACAGGAACGTATTTCGGGTTGCAGTGACTTAATCATAAATTTTGCCTTATGCTGGTCACATTCACGGGGTATCTAGGCGAACCGAAGACAGCCTGTATAGCACGCATAGAAGGGTCGCTAAGATATTTCAGCCACAGAATATACGCTTACCTCAGGTGATGGGGAGTTGATACTGTCATCGGGACGTAGTGAGTGAGGAAAGGGAGGAGGAATAGGGGGAGTGCGACATGGCTTAACCATTAAAAATGGCATACACAAGTAATTGATATGCAGAGGTGCACCTCGTTCTTCCAGACTGTAGAATTATTGCGTGTCTGGTGGTTGTAGTGTCCGGATGAAACGTACAGATGATAGGAACAAGGTTTCGCTCCACAGGCCTCCAAATGCATGACAGTTATCGCGTTCGACATCCACATTCCATTTTACTATGACCAGCGTCCCCACGATACTTTGGTTCGTGCTGCATTCACAACTTAGCGACCAATTCCATCGTTGTGCTGCGCAAGATAAGGGTAACCTAGAGCGTATTATCCCCCATATCGAACCTTCTCGTCAGTCAGATAAGATGGATTAATCCTGTGGTAAGGGAAGCTGTACGTCTATAAAACCTTACCCATCAAACGCAACTCCCAACTAGTATGGTTCTGTAGAAACAGCGACAGCAACCCCATGGGTAACCAGACATAATATATGCTGGTTTCCTTCCAGGCAAATTCTTCTGTCCTTTTGGGACTCTGCAGTGACCTGGGCTGTCTCGACAGACCAATTCAGAGGAGCGCTACTTGTCTCTTCGCGAGGGACGAAACAGAAAATATACAATAAATGAATACCCGTACTCACACCTTCTGCACACAGACCGCGGCTGATTGATGCCAGCCATGCAGCCGAAGTACTAGTTGAAAAAAGGCGTTCCTATTCCAAAGTCTTACCTCTCCCGCCAAAGTGACGTCGCTCATTCCACAAACTGAGTGTCCATTTGCTTTAACCTGATCCCATAACCAAACAACCAGACAAGCCGACCATCCTGATATCACGAGAAGCAACCAGGTTCCACATCGATATCGCCAGCCTCAAAGAAAGCCACGTTTCATAAGGAGGGCAACCAGCTTACGTCAGTGAATCATACATATTCTACTGGGACGATGTGAGGCTAGAGTCATCTCCTGCATGAAATCCACGCCTCAATATTTCCCTGAGTCTGCCTTTACGTGGAAAAAAATCGCCACCCGTATCAACACTAACCTTTCTGCAATGACAAGCACGGACAACGCAATATATAAGATCTGCGAATATCTGCCTACTCTCCTCGTGTCCGTGCTCAGAGCGCACACATTTACTGTTTTCTCTAACACCAAAGGTCACCTGGCAAGAGGCCACATCAATTGAAAACTGACATACTTCACGGAGGCTACTACACGATAACAGACTTCCTCTGCAGAAGATGTGTGCAGAACACAACCTCCTCACTACGAACACCAACATTCATCTTCCTAATCGCAGGACGACAACATGGACGCACACGTGACCCCAGCAGTAGCAAACTGTGTAAATGTCATGAAGGATGCAAAACTTAAGGAAATCGAGACAGGATATTAGTTCTGATAATACCGAGTTACTCTGTCATTTGGCAACCTTCCAAGCCACGACATTTAGCGCGTCATGATAGAATCAAGCGCATCCTATTTATAGTGAAGAATGCGATAGTTTTCCTGGGACTAGAAGCCCTAACGATGACTTTATTCTCTCATCCTTCTTCCATGCACCAGTCGAATATCCTAGCTGATCATTTGTTTAGAGATGGGGATTAATGCAATGGCAAAGGCGGTAGGAAAGCCTAAGTCCACCATACGTGAATTGAGTAACGCGTGTCGGGAGCCAATCAGGCCACCATTTCGGACCGGCATATTTGAGACAAAGCCCCTTATGGATGTTAAGACATTCGGAGGTAACAGGAATCGACTATCTGCTACGAATAAATGTAATGAATGCCAGCATTTCTAGAAGAAAATACTCAAGAGGGCCTGTGAGTCGTACAGTGGAAAACCTCTGATTGACGACTCAGATTTAGGGGACACATGCATGCCCAGCGAACTCAGCTTGTTGACATGCTGAAATTACTATTTAAAATGTACTTAATGGCCAATTTGCGCAGGATGCCATGCAAATCGTTCATTTTAATCTAAACGAATAGAAAAAAACTTGGCCAATTTTGCGATTATTGATACGGATTAGGCCCCCTTGAGATTGCAAATAAAATCACACCTCAAATTTTGGTCAAACACGAAGCTACGCCCGGAGTGTGAATTTACTCATGAAAAGTCGGGCTACGGAATAGCCACTAAATAACAGATTTTTAAAATGCCAACCGGGCAGTTACAAAAAGTGCCAAGGAATGATAACCATCTTCATTTCTCTAAACCGTAATACGATAGCGTCTCTGAAAAGCAAATAGGTAAGTAAAACCGCACGAGCAGGTCAATGGATGGACAGAAAGCTTCAAAATATCATGGCGGAGCGTGTTATGGACGACCGATAAATGCCAGACAGTAAGACGCAGACTAAATGCGGGATATGCATGAGGAACAGTTCTGTCCAATTCACCATGTGGTCTTCCGAGAACTTTAAGATAGTTTTCCTAACATGAATATGTGAAGATAAACTAGGAGTAAATATCTAACGAATGGGGTGGGCAACAAATGTTCATAAAAATATTATGCGGTGATTCGGATGTTTACTTCAGCGACGCGCAGTCGAATTTCTAATTGGCTGCGCCGGGCTGACTATGACGACCACCAATCGAGTGTACACAGTTGGTCCATTATAAACCAAACTTCAATTTTCATGTTTCCGAATAAATTCTGAAAATCACATTTGCACTCCATGTCACATGTAGCGCAAAAACCGGCGACTACTTGGAGGAACAAATGTCTATTCGTATCCATCCCGAATTGGGATAAGAATTCTAATCGAGATACGCTTGAGCATACACTAACATGAAGCACTCTCTGAAACCTGCGTGCGTGCTACAGAACTGCATAGGTAATCCACTAGTCATACAGTTAAACAAACGTTCATAAAATCAATGGCTAGGAAACAGTAGAGGGGCAACGCATTAAACTTTATTACTGAAAGAGAGCAGTCTAGTAGCCATAGCCGTAGCCGTACTCCTTCTCCTCGTGGCATTCGCTGCCCTTGCACACCGTGGCGCAGTGACCGTCCTTGCAGTCGTAGCCCTCGAATTCACCACTTTGGCAGTGTTCCGAGGTGCAGCCGGAGAAGTCTACACGACCGCTGAATTGGACGTGACCCTTGTACTGGCTCTGGCCCTTGGCGCCACCCTTTTCGAAGCGTTTGCCGTAGCCCTCCTGTTCGCCCCAGCTCTCAGCACTGGTCTGGGAGTAGGCGTGTGATTCGTAGCAGCCCTTGGGGTGGCAGATGTAGGCACAGCGGCCAGCCTTGCAGCCGTAGCCGAAGTAGTCACCCTTGTGGCAGGTCTCCTCGTAGCAGCCATCGAAGTAGATGTCACCCTTCACGGCGGCCTTGCCGAGAAGTGGCCGTGGCCAACTTTGCCGTAATGAGGCTCAGGGTAGTAGTGGGCGGAGGCGACGGCGACGAGGGCACAGAGAATGAGGAGTTTCATGGCTGTGGTTGCTTTGCTGCGCCGTGCCCGACCTCTGGCCCTTATATACGGTATCAGTGGAGACGGTGCGGTCGTGTTCGATTTGTAAATGCACTCTGTCAGCTGTCAGTGGGAGGACGCATTGGAATATCGAATTTCGATCTGAGCTAGTGCTAGTGGTTAATGCATCTTTATGTGTCATCAAATTTTTCAACGCTAGTGCTTCAGTTCTCAACACTGAAATCTAACATGGAGGGAATTTCACAGTTGAACTTGTGAAATAGTAAAATCCAGTTGGTATGTAGGAGTCAAATACTGTAGTTTGGTTGCTAGTTATTGAGAATCGCGCTGGCGGCGCTTTGAACTGGAGCAACACAATGAGCATTTTTGAGCCTGTTATTCCGTTAGCTGCACTGAAGGGGATGGCGCCTGTATTGCACCATAAATTACCACTATCTAGGTGTCTGCAAATGGTTCAACCCTAATGCTATTTTTAATCCAATATTTGCCCCCTACCAGGGGTCACAATGCAAGCGCCCCTGACTGACATGAGGCCAGATGAGTGCACAACGTGCGTTATTAGGAGTGGGAACCCAAAACAAAACTCGCACATATGAGGCATGGTTGCTCGCCTAGGTGCGGGCTCACACCAGGCCAGCCACCTGTGCCCGATCCCATCTGTGATCCTCTTGGCTATTTATCATGACCCGGGGTCAAGATGTGTGAATGAGGAGAGAGTGCGGTAGGTGGCGCGCACGTATTCTATCAGAACACACTAAAACCGATCCTGAGCCCACCCTTGTTTGGGGCACACGTTGAGTTTCGTCGGAATCATCGATCGATATGTCAGAATACAATGAGCAGAAAATCTTACAGTTTAACTTGTTTACACACAATTAGCATTTTTGAGCATGTCATTCCGTTAGTTGCACTGAAGGGGATGGCGCTTGTATTTCACCATAAATGACCACTGTATATGAGTTTGCAAATCGTTCAAACCTATTGCTATTTTGAATCCACTTTTTGCCCCCTACAACTGGTCACGCAGTAAATGATCTGGCATAATACGGGGACATATCGTCAAGAAGCTGGATCGTAGTGATGCACCCCGAACAGGGTTTTAGGGAAGTTCTAACTGCCGGACTAACCGTCGCTTTTTGGTCTCAATAATGGGGCGGAACTCTTACCGCGAAAATGACCTCAAGGGAAAAAGGCATCATATATGCCTTGAACCGTGGGTTCATATGCACGCCTATGTTTGAAGTAAATCCACAGATTATCCTTTCCCCTAATTATTTACCCGTGTATTTGTTGACATACTTGCCATCCCTTGGTTTTGGGTTCTCTAACGTCGTGTATCCCAATATGAGTTTGTTGGCTTTTAAGTAGTCTTTAATCAAAGGAAGCACAAGTATAAATATCTTAAACTAGTTGGCGTTCTTCGTTTTTAATATTCAATCCTAAATTAACCCTCTAATTTAAATAACTCACTAGTTATTTCAACAACTTTAGTAAGCGGAGTCTTTCAATTTTCCTTTTTAATATCGCACACTCTCTTAGTGACTCAAACTTCCCGACTTGTCTTTAATATCTCCGATAGTCAAGATTGTCTTTGTGAACACTATAGCGTCGTCAGTGATGCACATACCTCCATTTAAGGGGCTTCCGGATGACAGATGAACGACTCAGGTATGCTATATGTGGCGTATCTCATGAAATATTAGCCGAACTTTGGAATTTTGATTTCTTTCAGGAAGTATTTTTGGGTATTGTTATGGTATTTTGTCACGCAACATAAGTCCAATGTATTTTAGACTTGAAAGCATTCCGGGTTTTAAATGCAAGTCCTTATATTGTTGGCAAAATTAAAACAGATAAAAATGACTTATATCATATGAACTTCTTCACTGATCTTCGATTCACTTGTACATCAATTTATATCTGAAAAAAGCATGCAAATAAATATCCCTCAACAAATTATCCCTATTTTTCTAATCTTGTACGCGTAGAAAACGTATCCTCTAGTTGTTACTACAGTAGATTGCCTATCTCATGAAATGTCAACCAAAATTCTGTAGTGTTTTTTTTCGAAAAAACGACTTAAGTAAGGTCGGAATATTGATTATTGTTCAGCCTAATCCGAAGATATGCCAGACACTTCTGGAAACATGCTTTTGAACGAGATTCTTTCTGGTCATTTACAAAAAAAATATGGTACCTAGAAAAGTTACTTAAGCAGCAAGCAGGTTTCTCATTGATTTTCGCTTTCCTTCAAAAATTTAAATATATTTGCCAGAAAACCTGCACAAATATATACTCTCTTGTACTCGTTTGATAGCACATTACACCTTTTTCAGATTTTATTCTTGAGGAAAGTGTATTTTTCGGTTAAAAAATTCTAAATTGCTAAGTCATTTTGAACCCTACCAGCCGTTACACTTGCATGAAAGTTTTAGGAAATAGATGCTGTATACATTCTGTGTAAGGAACCTCACACCTTTCTCTACGTTATGCGGAAGAGGTCATATTATTAACATAAAATTATGCCACGATTATGAATCATGTTTTATCCTTTGTGGGAAAAATTAATAAATTTATGAATATGATGTATTAGGGAAGAAAATTGCAGGGTCTTAAGCATTTCCTAATTAAGACCTTTATAAAAATAAAAAAGATACCCTTTCTTCAATACAAAACTTGTAGAAGACGTAATTTTGCTACCAAATGTTCCAGCACCTGATGGGGGCACTAAAACAAACCAACGCTAGAACTACGAGCATACTTGCCACCTGCCGCAGACACCGTTAATTGTATCGCTTATCTGCTCAACTCATCAAAACGAAAATAATCGCCTCCTCCATTTTACAAGAGACACTGTTCTCTATTATCTCAATGAGCTTTGGAATTTGAGCCTCGTCACAATCATTTAAAAAAAGTTTCGTTTACCAATTTCAGATAATGTTTTGTGAGATATGCAAACAAATACACGCACGATATTTTTATCCTTCATCCGGCTGATTTGAATGTTTCAAGTCAAATTGAAGTCTATGACTAACATATAAACAGCAGTTCTTGATACTTAACCTTAACGGTTTTCGGTGTATACAAGTTAAACTGTAAGATTTTCTGCTCATCGGATTCTGACATATCGATCGTTGATTCTGACGAAACTCAATGTGTGCCCCAAACAAAGGTGGGCTCAGGATCGGTTTTAGAGTGTTCTGATAGAAAACGTGCGTGCCACCTACCGCATTCTCTCCTCATTCACACATTTTGACCCCGGGTCATGATAAATAGTTAAGAGGACAACAGATGGGATCGGGCACAGGTGGCTGGCATGGTGTGAGCCCGCACCTAGGCGTGCAACCATGCCTCATATGTGTGAGTTTTTTTGGGTTCCCACTCCTAATAACGCACGTTGTGCACTCATCTGGCCTCATGTCAGTCAGGGGCGCTTGCATTGTGACCCCTGGTAGGGGGCAAATATTGGATTTAAAAATAGCATTAGGGTTGAACCATTTGCAGACACCTAGATAGTGGTAATTTATGGTGCAATACAGGCACCATCCCCTTCAGTGCAGCTAACGGAATAACAGGCTCAAAAATGCTCATTGTGTTGCTCCAGTTCAAAGCGCCGCCAGCGCGATTCTCAATAACTAGCAACCAAACTACAGTATTTGACTCCTACATACCAACTGGATTTTACTATTTCACAAGTTCAACTGTGAAATTCCCTCCATGTTAGATTTCAGTGTTGAGAACTGAAGCACTAGCGTTGAAAAATTTGATGACACATAAAGATGCATTAACCACTAGCACTAGCTCAGATCGAAATTCGATATTCCAATGCGTCCTCCCACTGACAGCTGACAGAGTGCATTTACAAATCGAACACGACCGCACCGTCTCCACTGATACCGTATATAAGGGCCAGAGGTCGGGCACGGCGCAGCAAAGCAACCACAGCCATGAAACTCCTCATTCTCTGTGCCCTCGTCGCCGTCGCCTCCGCCCACTACTACCCTGAGCCTCATTACGGCAAAGTTGGCCACGGCCACTTCTCCGGCAAGGCCGCTGTGAAGGGTGACATCTACTTCGATGGCTGCTACGAGGAGACCTGCCACAAGGGTGACTACTTCGGCTACGGCTGCAAGGCTGGCCGCTGTGCCTACATCTGCCACCCCAAGGGCTGCTATGAATCACACGCCTACTCCCCAGACCAGTGCTGAGAGCTGGGGCGAACAGGAGGGCTACGGCAAACGCTTCGAGAAGGGTGGCGCCAAGGGCCAGAGCCAGTACAAGGGTCACGTCCAATTCAGCGGTCGTGTAGACTTCTCCGGCTGCACCTCGGAACACTGCCAAAGTGGTGAATTCGAGGGCTACAACTGCAAGGACGGTCACTGCGCCACGGTGTGCAAGGGCAGCGAATGCCACGAGGAGAAGGAGTACGGCTACGGCTATGGCTACTAGACTCATCTCTTTCAGTAATAAAGTTTAATGCGTTGCCCCGCTACTGTCTCCTAGCCATTGATTTTATGAACGTTTGTTTAACTGTATGACTAGTGGATTACCTATGCAGTTCTGTAGCACGCACGCAGGTTTCAGAGAGTGATTCTAGTTAGTGTATGCTCAAGCGTATCTCGATTAGAATTGTTATCCCAATTCGGGATGGATACGAATAGACATTTGTTCCTCCAAGTAGTCGCCGGTTTTTGCGCTACATGTGACATAGAGCGCAAATGTGATTTTCAGAATTAATTCGGAAACATGAAAATTGAAGTTTGGTTTATAATGGACCAACTGTGTACACTCGATTGGTGGTCGTCATAGTCAGCCCGGCGCAGCCAATTAGAAATTGGACTGCGCGTCGGTGAAGTAAACATCCGAATCACCGCATAATATTTTTATGAACATTTGTTTGCCCACCCCATTCGTTAGATATTTACTCCTAGTTTATCTTCACATATTCATGTAAGGAAAACTATCTTAAAGTTCTCGGAAGACCACATGGTGAATTGGACAGAACTGTTCCTCATGCATATCCCGCATTTAGTCTGCGTCTTACTGTCTGGCATTTATCGGTCGTCCATAACACGCTCCGCCATGATATTTTGAAGCTTTCTGTCCATCCATTGACCTGCTCGTGAGGTCTTACTTACCTATTTGCTTTTCATAGACGCTATCGTATTACTGTTTAGAGAAATGAAGATGGTTATCATTCCTTGGCACTTTTTTGTAACTGCCCGGTTGGCATTTTAAAAATCTGTTATTTAACGGCTATTCCGTAGCCCGACTTTTCATGAGTAAATTCACACTCCGGGCGTAGCTTCGTGTTTGACCAAAATTTGAGGTGTGATTTTATTTGCAATCTCAAGGGGGCCTAATCCGTATCAATAATCGAAAATTGGCCAAGTTTTTTTCTATTCGTTTAGATTAAAATGAACGATTTGCATGGCATCCTGCGCAAATTGGCCATTAAGTACATTTTAAATAGTAATTTCAGCATGTCAACAAACAGATTTCGCTGGGCATGCATGTGTCCCCTAAATCTGAGTCTTCAATCAGAGGTTTTCCACTGTACGACTCACAGGCCCTCTTGAGTATTTTCTTCTAGAAATGCTGGCATTCATTACATTTATTCGTCGCAGATAGTCGATTCCTGTTACCTCCGAATTTCTTAACATCCATAAGGGGCTTTGTCTCAAATATGCCGGTCCGAAATGGTGGCCTGATTGGCTCCCGACACGCGTTACTCAATTCACGTATGGTGGACTTAGGCTTTCCTACCGCCTTTGCCATTGCATTAATCCACCGCTCTAAACAACTGACCAGCTAGGATATTCGACTGGTGCATGAAAGAAGGATGAGAGAATAAAGTGTATCGTTAGGGCTTCCAGTCCCAGGGAAAACTATCGCATTCTTCACTATAAATAGGATGCGCTTGATTCTATCATGACGCGCTAAATGTCGTGGCTTGGAAGGTTGCCAAATGACAAAGTAACTCGGTATTATCAGAACTAATATTCTGTCTCGATTGCCTTAAGTTTTGCATCCTTCATGACGTTCACACTTGTGAGATCTGAACGGCCCAAACAGAAGACAAGCCTATGTGGTTGGCACCAGGTCATGAGTGGCACGCGTAAACAGGCATATTAACGTGATCAGCAACTGTAGCTGATTCCATACTCGGTATTATCGAAATAATCTTTCGACAAGGGGTTGAGAGACGATATGGTTCATGCTGCGCAATCCTGCTTTACCGTTAACCATTTCACACGAGAATCCCCCACCCTGCGCCCTGCTGTGGGGCACCTGGCGGACGTCGTCCTTCGTAACGATTGAATGGACCGACCCAGTGTTGCAGTATCCGCGATTTCCCCAACGGTGAATTTGTCCCATCTGAGCTGCCCAGGAGTGCAACCCATTTGCAGTAAGAGCCATAGATTATATTGGTGAGCCGGAAGTTCTTCATTCCATTACAATATGCGTACCCTTGGACATTATTTATCATCGTAGTCATCTTGGCATTTCACTTTTCGTTCCGTCTCTGTTGAAGGTTGTGACAACATTAGCAGAATTAAACACTGTTCTCGGCGGATTCCACACGCAGAAAGGTCATCTGAATTTGAATTTTACAGGAGGTCAGTCCTATCATATGTTCGCAGCTTTCAACTAAACAGCGCTTACTTCCGTGGCAGAGGCGTGGACTGATTTCAGCTATTTGCGTAAATTCGTCTTCCTCCGCACATCGGGATTTACCCGTTACGCAGGCTAGCTTTCATTTTGTTGGAAAATTTCTGCTTGCGTACCTCAAGGACTAGGGTTGAACTATTCGGTTTCGTTGATGCCTTTCTCTCTTGAGATAGTTTCCGCGGTTGGAGTTGCAGCCTCATTCTCGAGACGGAAAAGCCACAGTCAGTCCGGCAGTTAGTCACTGGGAAACAGCACAACGACCACGCTTCTGGACAGATACACAGTTTGCTACTGCTGGGGTCACGTGTGCGTCCATGTTGTCGTCCTACGATTAGGAAGATGAATGTTGGTGTTCATAGTGAGGAGGTTGTGTTCTGCACACATCTTCTGCAGAGGAAGTCTGTTATCGTGTAGTAGCCTCCGTGAAGTATGTCAGTTTTCAATTGATGTGGCCTCTTGCCAGGTGACCTTTGATGTTAGAGAAAATACTAAATGTGTGCGCTCTAGCATGGACACGAGGAGAATAGGCAGATATTCGCAGATCTGATATATTGCATTGTCCGTGCTTGTCATTGCAGAAATGTTAGTGTTGATACGGGGGGCGAATTTTTTTTCACGTAGAGGCAGACTCAGGGAAATATTGAGGCGTGGATTTCATGCAGGAGATGACTCTAGCCTCACATCGTCCCAGTAGAATATGTATGATTCACTGACGTAAGCTGGTTGCCCTCCTTATGAAACGTGGTTTTCGTTGAGGCTGGCGATATCGATGTGGAATCTGGTTGCTTCTCGTGATATCAGGATGGTCGGCTTGTCTGGTTATTTGGTTATTGGATAAGGTTAAAGCAAATGGACACTCAGTTGTGGAATGAGCGACGTCACTTTGGCGGGAGAGGTAAGACTTTGGAATAGGAACGCCTTTTTCAACTAGTTCTTCGGCTGCATGGCTGGCATCAATCAGCTGCGGTCTGTGTGCAGAAGGTGTGAGTACGGGTATTCATTTATTGTATATTTTCTGTTTCTTCCCTCGCGAGGAGACAAGTAGCGCTCCCTCTGAATTGGTCTGTCGAGACAGCCCAGGTCACTGCAGAGTCCCAAAAGGACAGAAGAATGTTGACTGGAAGGAAACCGGCATATATTATGTCTGCTTACCATGGGGTTGCTGTCGCTGTTGCTACAGGACCATACTCGTTGGGAGTTGCGTTTGATGGGTAAGGTTTTATAGACGTACAGCTTCCCTTACCACAGGATTAATCCATCTTAACTGACTGACGTGGAATTTCAATATGGGGGATAATACGCTCTAGGTTACCCTTATCTTGCGCAGCACAACGATGGAATTGGTCGCTAAGTTGTGAATGCAGCACGAACCAAAGTATCGTGGGGACGCAGGTCATAGTAAAATGGAATGTGGATGTCGAACGCGATAACTGTCATGCATTTGGAGGCCTGTGGAGCGAAACCTTGTTCCTATCATCTGTACGTTTCATCCGGACACTACAACCACCAGACACGCAATAATTATACAGTCTGGAAGAACGAGGTGCACCTCTGCATATCAATGTGTATGCCATTTTTAATGGTTAAGCCATGTCGCACTCCCCCTTTTTCCTCCTCCCTTTCCTCACTCACTACGTCCCGATGACAGTATCAACTCCCCATCACCTGAGGTAAGCGTATATTCTGTGGCTGAAAAATCTTAGCGACCCTTCTATGCGTGCTATACAGGCTGTCTTCGGTTCGCCTAGATACCCCGTTAATGTGACCAGCATAAGGCAAAATTTATGATTAAGTCACTGCAACCCGAAATACGTTCCTGTGTTAAACCGACTCACCCCGTCGGATGGCAACCTTCCATTTCCAGACTGTTCGTGCGTCTTAGTGGCCTAAGGTCAAGATTGCTTTTCCCCTGTCAGTTAGACCTTCGTAGGCGACCATTTTGACGGTGTGACCCACAGCAGGTTAAGTATAGGGATTTGTTTATGGTGAATGTGAGCTGCATATGTGGCACCTTCTTATCCTTCAAACACCTGGAGCCGTAGTTGAGATAGAGCCTGGATGACCGGAGTTGAGCTCATGTGCAGTGACTGACAGATACAAACGCTGAGTATACATTTCCTACGCAAAGCCTGGTCTCCGCACAATAAATCGGGTTTTCAGTTCTTTATATTTAGGAATGTGTGCACTGTAATCGAGACTGGTTGGCCTCCTTTCGTCTTCCATCTTAAGTGCCTCGGTGTTTTTTTTTAAATTCAAGATGACTAGGAAGAATATTTTGTGATGCCGCGCGATATGTTAATCTAAAGAGTGCCACACACGCATGACTCAGACAAGCAAGTTCGGAGGTAGTGTTTTCTTCCATTAAGTTTGCATTGCTTGATTCGGTTGCACATGACGGGAGACTACAGGTCTTTGACGTTTCATCTTCCGCCTAGGCGGTATACTAATTGTGCTCTCATGATCATGGTGTACAGCTGATTTACGATACGGAAGTTTGTTTTTTAATCTTTGTATTCGATAGCGTTTATCCGATTAGAGCGAACTCGTGTTTTCGCTTCATATTCCATGTTTATTAATGCTTTGATTTTCGTGTGGTTTAGGGGTGGTTATTCGGTAGCGGTCCTAAAATATGTGGCATTTTGAAGCGTTTCGTTTGTGTGACATGGAATATAACCCGTCAAGGGATTGGGCGATTGTTCTCATTGCATTTTTACTTTGACATATTTCTAGATCTGGGTTATTTTCATGGTTATGACTAAATATTTGACCGCTGATTGCAACTTGCCAGGACAGGAGGCTAAATTGTAGTATCCTTTATAGCTCACGGGTATTCGGTCCTCAGAGCACTCCGTACTACTCCATTCCTAGCGTAATTCCGTCTGATGCGTCCACCATATCGTCGATTTCAGAATGACCCTAGTTTCGCATGTATTTTTTCCATCCGAAAACGTTATAATAGACTTAGTGACAAGTAGGTTGCTTGAGGTAGGCCGAATCGCTTTCCGTAATACTGTTGAAGAGGTGATTGGAAGGTAGATGAGCAAAATTCTGAGTGGCGCTCACAGACGGTTGGGGTATATTTATGTTTCCAACTATGGTTTCGTCTACTTCTCTCCAGAGACTGAAGGGTTGTGTGAGTTACATGTTCACCATTATTGGCACGTAGCTTGGCATTGCCGTCAGCGGGTGCGGCACGGACCCCCATTTCACTGTCGGGTGTGTTGACCCGTCCTCAGTGAACATGGCAATATTTGACGATTCTGACTGTTTCGAGCCATTGCTCCGTCTATCAAGTAATTCCACAAACTTGTTATAGGACAGGCAAGTTTGCCTTTTGGTTGACTAGACGGTCTGTGCGCATCCAGGCTTGATCGTCAGCTCGTCAAAAAGTCTCAACCGAGTCAAAATCGGTGAGGTGGCCTATCTGGTGGTATAGTTTGTCACCTGCAAATTTGGATTCAATACCCAATCAATCTATTGATTTCCTTGCATTTGCGTTCGCAACTCTCAACTGCTTCCTCTGGCTCAAGCTCCTTCCATCGTCAGCCGAAGGGAAGTTGGGCCCAACATCTTCTGCTTGGGGACGAGGTCTTCTGGTCGCATCACTTACCAGCAGATGGTTGAGTCAGACCCGTTGAGGCCTTCTCTTCCGAGTGGCACGAGGTATCGTGTAACGGTCTCGTTGACTCTTTTCCTGCACGCGATGTTCCGCCATGGCCGTGGCTGGCTGAAACCTTCAATCTGCTTCCTTCGGGATATTCACCTTCTCTCAACGAATGCTCTTGTATAAGCATTTTTTAGGGAATTTGCGGCTGTGGATGATCGTGTTTCGCGTTGGCGTTGTCGTACTGTCACTCGCCGGTGTAGCTTACTATGCAAATGGTGCAGCTGATGGCTGCTGTTGTAACTTAGTATTTCACAAGCCTTGATCCACAATTGACTGTCTGATTAGCAGCAGAATGTCATTTTGTTCTCCAGCTCCTCCGCTGTCGTAAATTGTAGGTTGAACATGACTGAGTCCAGTTGTCGTCTACAACAATCAATTTTGGTCCCAGTCACTGACGCCAAAGGTGGCTTCGAGGCAGTATTAACAGTATTGGGTTTTGAGCGCCTATAACACTCGTCTTTTGAGATTATGTTGGAACACCTCAGCAGTAATCACGAAGATTAGTGAATACATAGGAGGAGGGCTTGATTTGCCTATATGTGGTCAAAGTCAAGAAAATCAGGCTGTCTTCGGATGTGGTAATAGTCGTTTTGGCATAAAATGGTGTAATTGCAACTTCGAGGTTTCAGGGCTGGGAGCGTATGTTTTTGATCATAAAATGGGAGTCTTGTATAATCGAAAATGTAACCGGTTAATTATGTCCGAGCATTGTATGTTTAATCCCTTACATGTTGACCAGTGGCCAGTGGAAGTGACATTTTTACAAAAAAGGGTTAACAAGATGTCTGTAGAGGAAGTGCGACTTCATATGGGTCGAGCCATTTTTAGGGCGGCTGTCTTCCAAAGAGGAAAAAGTTGAAGCGACCCGCGCCAAAGGTTCACACAGAGAGTTGTGAAAATGCAATTGCTGGCCAGGGAAGTGGTGATATCAGGCATTTTGAGCAACGACTTCGGCTACCCATTTTAGGCTTTGATGAATCGTATGTACGAATTCCATCATGTGGCGCGTTGGCGGCATGCACATCGGACTTGCCATCTGTATATGCGAAACGGACTCTGAATCCGTCCTGTAGGCCCCATCGCGTTGGTCGTGGCGCTAATTGGCGGCCTCCCATCAATATTGGTGATCCATGCATCAGACCCATGTGCACGCAGCCCACGTGTCAGATGATGGAACCTGCGCACGCACGTTACCCGTTTCCGTCGGATTTGTTCGAAACTTCAGAACACAATGATTAGCCACCTGATACAATTTCATCCGTGCAATCAGGAAGAATTTTTTGATTACCTTAATTTTTTACAACGCGTCTCCGATAGAAAGACTAAAGTATTTTTGCATCTTTCTTGCGCAGTTTGAGTTTAATCTAGGATCATGCAACTCACTGCCTGATTCTTCTACAACACTGGTTTCATGAAGGACCTGAAGCGGAATGTGTTTCACTAAATTTTATTAAACCTTAGGAATCCTTTGCCTGGAATAGTTTTTCTTTAGCAGAAAATGAAAGGTTATTTCATTTAACCAAATAGTGAAACACTCGGCAGCCTCGGTAGGATTCGAATCCAAGGCAGCAAGGGGAATGCTTCAATACAGCCAAGGCTCTAATCGCCCGGGTAATGAGGCCGCACCTAATGAGCAGCTTCAGCCTTCTAGCAATGCAGTCCAGATGCCTACTGTCATGCGTGCACAAGTGCCTGAAGTCGCTCGGAAATGGTATATTCAATGTGTTTTGGCGAGAGAATTCGGAGCATTTCCCTGCTCCTGCTTCAATTGATGTGCTAGGCTTTCACTCTGACCAGAGTTTGCAGTAACAGTGAGGATACGCTGAAAGTGTTTTGGCACAGGTATTTTATTCCCTAGAACATGAAGGCGCCAAAATTGTGGTGAGTGCAATGTGATCTGCTAAAGGCCATCTTGCACTGGAAGATGTAGAAATTGGGGATCCATTACAGTTGCAATCGTCTTTTGTGCAGAGGATGAGAGGGTCAGATTTTTGCAAATGTTATTTGTGCCATTGCACAGGCAAGCTTGCTTGGTCTAATTCTAAATAATTAGTCTCCAACAGAGAGTGCTTGCCTCTCAGACTCGGGTTTTTAACAATTTACACGTTAATCAGTCTGCTTCCTCGTGTGTTAGATACCAACCTTACCGTCTGCAGAGTAAGGTTTAAAATATGCGTTGACTTCCAGAAAGATTAATAGAACGTCTGACAGTTTGAATATCGCAAACGACTAAGTCACCACTTGTCCCATGGAGAGTGCACTTCTGATTAGATGTGCATGAATTAGTTCATGCGAAGACGAACTTTTTTATTTGTACTTGTAGAGTTACCGTCAGAGCCCGCGATGACCGTATTTATGTATACAAAGTTCGCATATCTACACTCAAAATAAAGTTGCAAACCTTTCGAATGTGGTCTGTTCACGACAAAAAATTATGAAAAATAATTGCTTCTGTTCACTGGGACTCAGTACGAAAAGATTAATGGAAGACAAAGTGTTTTCCCAAGCTGGCCGTGAGTATTCATGTTGTAAAAGAGGGTTTTGGTCAAAAATTATGCTAGCAAGTTTTCTATTCAAAATGTAAATGGTGCCGGTCGTCACCATGTTACTCGGTGGTGAGTTCCATGGTCCGGCTACCCGTTGACTGAATGAAAACATCCTACGGTCTAGCCGCGAGCATTCGGTTTCGACTTTCTAGGTATAACCACGGTCATGATTAGGCAAAGGGTTAAGGTTTTTGTCGTGTCAACAGTAGGGTTTAAGACAAGGCTAGTTCTAGGGTTAAGATTAAGGTGGAAATACCGTTTTATGTAAGGGTTAGTGCATACCTGTAAAGCCACGTATTTTTAGCGGACGGAGCGGTTCATATTTCTGTGTCCTGTTTAGGCGCCCATATAAGGCATCCATAACGCAATACTTAATCTCATTTATTTGAGGAGTTTATCCTTCACCGACACTAAAAACCACACCCATTTCCTGGTTGCTACACTTATGCGGCCTGTGATTCCCTTATTTAATGAGATTTTTGAACCCTAGACAGTCAGGAGCCTAAAGGCCACAGTGACCTTCTGCAGAAAACTAATATCTCAACATATCTTTCGATGCTCAGCAGACATAGATATCAAAGTGCATTAAAAAATCGAACACGATCACGCAGCCCTCCCTGATACTGTATATAAGGACCACAGATCCGGTAGTGTGCCACAAAGCAACCACAGCCATGAAACTCCTCATCCTTTGCGCCCTCGTCGTCATCGCCTCCGCCCACTACTACCCCGAGCCTTATTACGGCAAAGTTGGCCACGGCCACTTCTCCGGCAAGGCCGCATTGAAGGGCGACATCTACTTCAATGGCTGCTACGAGGAGACCTGCCACAAGGGTGACTACTTCGGCTACGGCTGCAAGGCTGGCCGCTGTGCCTACATCTGCCACCCCAAGGGCTGCTACGAATCACACGCCTACTCCCAGACGAGTGCTGAGAGCTGGGGCGAACAGGAGGGCTACGGCAAACGCTTCGAGAAGGGTGGCGCCAAGGGCCAGAGCCAGTACAAGGGTCACGTTCAATTCAGCGGTCGTGTAGACTTCTCCGGCTGCACCTCGGAACACTGCCAAAGTGGGGAATTCGAGGGCTACAACTGCAAGGACGGTCACTGCGCCACGGTGTGCAAGGGCAGCGAATGCCACGAGGAGAAGGAGTACGGCTACGGCTATGGCTACTAGACTCATCTCTTTCAGTAATAAAGTCTAATGCGTTTGCACTCTGTCATATCTGTACACTTGATTTAATGCAGGTATTTACAAGTAGTTTAATAGTGGATTAAGTCGTAACCCCTGTAGGTTGAACGCATGGTAGCCGGTTTTGATAGAGCTTATCTGTGGAGGAATTCGACGACGACTTCAAAGTTAATGTGTTATCAGGGCATATGGAATGGACATTTTGCTCCTCAACTTAGTCACTAGTTTATTGCCCTTATGTCATTGAGCAAAAATTAACTTGATAAATTAAATTTATCTCTGTTTATAATGAAGGTCAGGTCATAACGGGCCAACTTTGTACGCTCAACGATGGACTTTATAATTATCGGGCCGCAGTTACGTAGGAAGTCGCTGCTATGCCAATGGAGTAAACTTGAAAAATGTTCCCAGCGGCTTTAAAAGTTTTTCTTTCAAAATAAATTCCTTCTCAAAAACGAACCGATTGGTTCGCCTACAAGCCCCTCGATTGGTAGAGAGAAAGGAAAAATTCTTTACCCCTTACTTCGGAAAGATAGAGTACATAAATTTTCGAAGACGCGATCAGTTTGTTGATTTACAATGTTCGCTCCGAGCAGGTGCTTAAAAAACCTGTATATTCAGTCCAATCTTAGAATCTACTCTATACCGACCGACTCCAATGTATTGAAGTATTCATATCCGGTGATTAGTTGTCAAAAACCACGCTGGCTCTACCATGAAACATTTTACGTTATATCGAATTTACATAAGATATGCATCCCACCCAGTCTATCGTCCTTTTGCGAGACACGCCTACCCATGGTTTGACAAAATGAATGCTTAATCGTCTTACTTTTCTCGCCGAACGCTCAACGCCAACAGTATGTTTGCCATTGAATTCATTGGATGCATAAAAAAAGAAAGGGTTGGGGCCAGGTTAACCCTTTGATACCGTAGAACTTTGCGGCAGGATAGTGGCAGAACAACTGTGTCATATTAAAAATGCAACCCTTGTAAGTCTCCCAGCCCTATCTGTATCTCTCTCCGGCAGTGGGTTAGAGCAAGGTTGCCAAACGTCAAGGGAATGAAATGTTTGTTCCGGTGATCTCAACCCCTCCTTCTAAACTGTTCTCTGCTTTCGCTCGTTTCAGCAACGTGGCTGTGTCTTTGATGCTGTCAAAATAAAGTATTTTCCTCTCTCTCTCCCTCGCTCTGTGTTGGACCCAATTCCAAAGCCCTAAAGCACAACACAACCCACTAGCATTAAAAGAACCGGATGGATATGCCGCCATATCCTCTTCCGGATCAACGGATGCCTAAGTTATTTTATCAAGAAATGTAAACGCTGAATGAAACGAGGACAGTGTTACGAACAGCAGTCCGAGTTCTAAAAGGCCACAAATTGGATCAAATGAGTCTCTGATGCGATCTCCAGACTGATCACAAACGGCAGTCTTGATCGCAAAGAATGAACACCCCAACAGAGGTAACCAAAAGAAAGACCTACTAGGTGTGTGGTTTTCACATGCTGACGCAGTCGAAATCTACATACCTTCCATCGTCAACAACCTCTTACGTGATTGCGTAAACAACGACCAGGGCAAGACAGATGAAGCAAACTTTGTAAACCGACCAGGTAGCTTGCCACGAACTCTTCCGATGTGGAAGCAGAAAAACCAGAGTCAAAGAAACCCGCTTTATGTGCAGCAAATTATGAAAGAAAGAAAAAAGAAACAAACCGAACAGTCCAGGGCTTTATTAATGGAGAAGAGACGCAGTTCCGTGAAATTTCCGCAATAAGATAAGTCATTTCAGCCAACATTTAATCTATTTGAAAAACAAGCCACTTGAAACTAACAAAATAGCCCAAATACATAAAGGGTTTCCTTGCTCGCAGGCGCACGAGTTAACAGAATTCACTAGTCCAGGCTACGTACAAATATCATAGACATTCGTCATATCAAACGCACTTCACTTCTATCGTGATGCTCCCATTGCGGCCGGAACCAGACGGCTGGTGTCCTGCGACAGAGATGGCAAGCAAACTGCAAATCTCAGTAATTTATTGCTCTGGCCGCATCGACATCAAGTCCAGCTGACTTGTCCCTCGTGGGCCCGATGCGCTTTTCCTGACCCAAGAATAAACATAAACAATATTTGGATGCCCGGTTAATGGGGTCTAGTGTGAGAACCAAAGGATGTCTAGTACGAAAAAGAACCAAACAACCAGAGCACATGGATCTTCCTATTTATCTTTTTTTAATGTCTTGATGTTTCGAATGTATACCGGCTTGCATACTCGGAATGCTCCATGAAAACTCCACCTCAATAGTTAGCGTTGACATCCGTTGAACCGCAATGACAGAATAAACCTTGAAATTGACTCTTTCGGGAAGAAACATTCCTTTCGTCCTCAGCGCCAGCCAGTATGGGAAATCGGAGCTGGACTGACAAGTTAATACACAGTGCATAGAGAGGGTCATGTGTTGCAATTTCATTCTCCCTTATCTTTTTCGGCAATATTAAGCTTCATAATCTACATTTAGTTAGTTAGTTAATCCTTCTTAATAAAAAAAACGCATTTCATGAGATCGATCGCTGACTGCACCTCGAGTTTACAAAAGAAAATTTGTTTTCATAAGACACGGATGGAGTGAAAACGAACTGAAAGGAAATTATGAGTAACACGAAGGCCCAGAACACAGCGATAGAGGAAGAGAGGAGAAGCCAGCCAACAACAGTCTGTATTTTTTGGTCAAAATTACGCGCGCAAACTGGCAGTGAAAGATCCTTATTTGCCGGCTGATGGACGCAGTGGATGTTCCTAGGTGGTAGCAGACAACTTCCTTGCATGTATTTTGAAGAAGGCGAAAGAAGATACCCTTTTTATTCGACACAGACCATGATAAAGTCCGTGTGCATCATTGTTTTCTTTGTATTTTCTTTAATTCAACGTAACTTAGCATGCGCGAACAGGGAGCAAGCAAATTGACAGTATTACTGTCAGAGATTTAAGAACCCGTCAGAAGGCAAATTTTCTACCGATTTAGTGCGTAATAGCTGATTTGAATACACAATTTCTCATCTGATGTGACAGCAATAAGTCAGGATAATCCGAAATTTGCCTTGACAAAAATTGTGGCTTTTTTGTTTCCTTTATCTAGTGAACTCCTTTCAAAATATTGTTCTTGTTCAAAGAACAACGGTGAACGTAAAATAAACATTCAGTTAAAGTTAATATGGATGGATATCAAGTATGCGTAGCGAGCTTGCAGAATTTGAAAAAAAGAGTGAATAACGGAAGATGAGTAAGCAGAAATACATTAGTGTTGCAAGATTGTTGACAGAAACCGGGTTGTACTCGATTACCCATGCGATCGGCAGGTGTATATTTCGTTAAAGAGTTTACCTATTTTATTCTAGTATCTTCCACACTCTCCTCAAAACCCTTTTGATATTATTCATTCACCAGGATACTTAAGAAACTGTTGAGAATTAGAAACCTCATGAATACCTGAATAATTTCAAGTGCTTGTTAAGCTAAGAGTCTGGACCGTCTACTCCAACCAAGCCAGGAAGCTGAATCACATACATCTCAGTTGCCTCTGCCGAATACTGAAGCTGAGATGGCAGGGTAGGATTCCCGGCGTGGAAGTCCTGGAAAGAACATGAAAAAAGTATTCTTTCTTGCATTCCTCTGATAGTAACTTATACCTGCTTTACAGTTTATACTCAGAGCGAGGGTATGTCAAGGATTAAAAACGCTTTCTCACTTCCTATTAATTTTTCGCGGGATATACCATTGCAATTGTGTTTAATATTTTCAGTCTACAAGCTTATCCCGAAGGAATATCGTACGTTCCTGCATACCATTATTATGATAGCATAAATTGCTTATATAATGTGGAAACCGCGTTATACTTCACAAGGGGCATTCATAAACGAACAGATACGGTGCGATTTCAATAGACATCATAGTCTTAAAAATTTTCACAAATCAGAAATCCTATGGAAATAAAAAGGAGCCCTCCTTTAAGTTTAAGTGTGAAGATAAGTGGTTGCCTTTCAAATGAGTACAAGAAATAATATGTTCGCTTATGTTGTCTATGAAGCTTTTTCGAATTTTAGGGGAATGGACCGTCTAAAGACAATGTTTACACTACTTAAGTCGTTACTTTTTTAAGGCTTTCTTAGGAGCCAGAAAATTCTTCATTCAAAAACCGTTATCTTAATGTTTCGAAGGAGCTTAGGATTATCCTCCAAGATAATAAATATCACAAGTGCAATCAAGTAATCATTCTTCATCAAAACGCTTTTAAAATATTGGTTAACATTGCATGAAATAGGTCACTGACTTTACTTTTAGGTCCCGTTCGCGTGCTTGGACAGACTTATTTTGACTTATTTTGACTGTCTTGCGAAAAGAAAAAAATAGGTGGGTTTATTGCTGGCTTGGAATTTGCTCACAGTTATAAGAAGACAGTTGTACCAGTTGCGACCTACCCATAAGAGAGATTATAGTTAATCGAAATAACTAACACCGCCTTTACTGTCAATCTAAATTAAAAATAGAAATGACACATCTAAAGGATTTGCCGGAAAAGAGTAGACTGCACAGGATAGATTGTAAAGGAAAATGGTCAATGCCCGAATTATGAAGGGCATAATGCAATAGAATCATGGACACCCTAGTTACAAACATAAACCTAGTGTTACTTAAGTGAAGTAGGAAATTTAGTATATGTAATAATGAATTAAACGCAGAGAATGATACCACCTTTAAATCTATACTGGTGTTCAGATTGATTTGAACATTGAGAGTGTAACGGGAATTCGTACTACGCTCGTACTTTCTACAGTGAAAGAATTAAAATGCTAATATCTGGAGCAGGCACGTCCAAAAAGCATAGCGCAGGGGACCAACGGCCCTAAACTAAGGTTATCCGAAAGGGAATGCCTATAGAGGGAGTTCAAACCGGATTTGCTACACACGACCATGAATCACAGGAGAGTGTAAACACATTAGAATTTATTACTGGAACAGAGGAGTCTAGTAGCCATAGCCATAGCCGTACTCCTTCTCCTCGTGGCATTCGCTGCCCTTGCACACCGTGGCGCAGTGACCGTCCTTGCAGTTGTAGCCCTCGAATTCCCCACTTTGGCAGTGTTCCGAGGTGCAGCCGGAGAAGTCTACACGACCGCTGAATTGGACGTGACCCTTGTACTGGCTCTGGCCCTCGGCGCCACCCTTCTCGAAGCGTTTGCCGTAGACCTCCTGTTCGCCCCAGCTCTCAGCACTGGTCTGGGAGTAGGCGTGTGATTCGTAGCAGCCCTTGGGGTGGCAGATGTAGGCACAGCGGCCAGCCTTGCAGCCGTAGCCGAAGTAGTCACCCTTGTGGCAGGTCTCCTCGTAGCAGCCATCGAAGTAGATGTCACCCTTCACAGCGGCCTTGCCGGAGAAGTGGCCGTGGCCAACTTTGCCGTAATAAGGCTCAGGGTAGTAGTGGGCGGAGGCTACGGCAACGAGGGCACAGAGAATGAGGAGTTTCATGGCTGTGGTTGCTTTTTGGAACACTACCGGTTCTGTGGCCCTTATATACGGTATCAGTGGAGAAGGGGCGTTCGTGTTCGATCTATTAATCCACTATATCAACTGTTCATAGTAGGAAGTATTGAAATATCGATATCTGCCAATGTTGTCGCAACCTTCAACAGAGACGGAAGGAAAAGTGAAATGCCAAGATGAATACGATGATAAATATTGTTCAATGGTACGCAGATTGTAATGGAATGAAGAACTCCCGGCTCATCAAGATAATCTATGGCTCTTACTGCAAATGGGTTGCACGCCTGTGTAGCTCAGATCGGACAAATTCATTGTCGGGGAACTCGCGGGTACTGCATCACTGGGTCAGTCCATTCAATCGTTATGAAGGACGACGTCGGCCGGGTGCCCCACAGCAGGGCGCAGGGTGGGTGATTATCTTGTGAAATGGTTTACGGTGAAGCAGGCTTGCGCAACACGAACCTTATCCTCTCTCAACCCCTTGGTAAAAGATAATGTCGATAATACGGAGTATGGAATCAGCTACAGTTGCTGATCACGTTGATATGCCTGTTTACGCGTGCCACTCACGATCTGGTGCCAACCACATAGGCTTGTCTTCTTTTTGGGCCGTTCAGATCTCAAAAGTGTGAATGTCATGAGGGATGCAAAACTTAAGGCAATCGAGACAGGATATTAGTTCTGATAATACCGAGTTACTTTGTCATTTGGCAACCTTCCAAGCCACGACATTTAGCGCGTCATTATAGAATCAAGCGCATCCTTTTTACAGTGAAGAATGCGATAGTTTTCCGTGGGACTGGAAGCCCTAACGATGACTTTATTCTCTCATCCTTCTTCCATGCACCAGTCGAATATCCTAGCTGGTCATTTGTTTAGAGATGGGGATTAATGCAATGGCAAAGGCGGTAGGAAAGCCTAAGTCCACCATACGTGAATTGAGTAACGCGTGTCGGGAGCCAATCAGGCCACCATTTCGGACCGGCATATTTGAGACAAAGCCCCTTATGGATGTTAAGACATTCGGAGGTAACAGGAATCGACTATCTGCGACGAATACATGTAATGAATGCCAGTATTTTCTAGAAGAAAATTCTTAATAAGGGCTTGTGAGTCGTGCAGTGGAAAACTCTGATTGATGACTCAAATTCAGGGGACACATGCATGCCCAGTGACCTCAGCTTGTTGACATGCTAAAATTACTATTTAAAATGTATCTAAATGGCCAATTTGCGCAGAATGCCAGGCAAATAGTTCATTTTAATCTAAACAAATTTAAGGAAAATTGGCCAATTTGTGATTATAGATCAAGATTAGGCTCCCTTGATATTGCAAATAAAATCACATCTCAAATTTTGGTCAAACACGAAGCTACGCCCGGAGTGTGAATTTACTCATGAAAATTCGGACTACAGAATAGCCACTAAATAAGAGATTTTTAAAATGCCAACCGGGCAGTTACAAAAACGTGCCAAGGAATGATGACCATCTTCATTTCTCTTAACCGTAAAACGATAGCGTCTCTGAAAAGCAAATAGATAAGTAAGACCTCACGAGCAGGTCAATGGATGGACAGAAAGCTTCAAAATATCATGGCGGAACGTGTGATGGACGACCGATAAATGCCAGACAGTAAGACGCAGACTAAATGCGGGATATGTATGAGGAACAGTTCTGTCCAATTCACCATGTGGTCTTCCGAGTACTTTAAGATAGTTTTCCTAATATGAACATGTGAAGATAAACTATGAGTAAATATCTAACGAATGGGGTGTGCAAACAAATGTTCATACAAATATAACGTGGTGATTCAGATGTTTACTTCGACGACGCGCAGTCCAATTCCTAATTGCCTGCGCCGGGCTGATTATGAAGTCCACCAATCGAGTGTACACAGTTGGTCCATTATAAACCAAACTTCAATTTTCGTGTTTCTGAATTAATTCTGAAAATCACATTTGCGCTCCATGTCACATGTAGCGCACAAACCGGCGACTACTTGGAGGAACAAATGTCTATTCGTATCCATCCCGAGTTGGGATAACAATTCTAATCGAGATACGCTTGAGCATTCACTAACATGAAGCACTCTCTGAAACCTGCGTGCGTGCTACAGAACTGCATAAGTAATCCACTAGTCATACAGTTAAACAAACGTTCATAAAATCAATGGCTAGGAAACAGTAGAGGGGCAACGCATTAAACTTTATTACTGAAAGAGAGCAGTCTAGTAGCCATAGCCGTAGCCGTACTCCTTCTCCTCGTGGCATTCGCTGCCCTTGCACACCGTGGCGCAGTGACCGTCCTTGCAGTTGTAGCCCTCGAATTCACCACTTTGGCAGTGTTCCGAGGTGCAGCCGGAGAAGTCTACACGACCGCTGAATTGGACGTGACCCTTGTACTGGCTCTGGCCCTTGGCGCCACCCTTCTCGAAGCGTTTGCCGTAGCCCTCCTGTTCGCCCCAGCGTTCAGCGCTGGTCTGGGAGTAGGCGTGTGATTCGTAGCAGCCCTTGGGGTGGCAGATGTAGGCACAGCGGCCAGCCTTGCAGCCGTAGCCGAAGTAGTCACCCTTGTGGCAGGTCTCCTCGTAGCAGCCATCGAAGTAGATGTCGCCCTTCACAGCGGCCTTGCCGGAGAAGTGGCCGTGGCCAACTTTGCCGTAATAAGGCTCGGGGTAGTAGTGGGCGGAGGCGACGGCAACGAGGGCGCAGAGGATGAGGAGTTTCATGGCTGTGGTTGCTTTGCTGCGCCGTGCCTGCTTTGTGGTTATTTTATACCAGTGAGGGTGACGCAATTCAATTCGATTTTTAATGCACTCTGTCGGCTGTTTTTGTCAAGAAATAGTAAAATATCGATTGAATCGAATTCTTGTGTTTTTGTCGAGCACGGTGGGTGGAAGCTTCACCCTGTTCTTTAATTTTTTGTTATGTTTTCTCTGCTATGTTTTGTGGGGGTTAGACATGCCAAAGATCCTACGGCCTGCCTCGGGATTAGTATTTCTGTGTTATCAGGCCTTTCTGTGAAATGCTTAATCGTTTTCTTAGCATCAACTTCAATGAGTGTTTGCGAATGTTTCCTCATTACACGACTGTATGCTGTCGAGTGCCGTATCACAACTTACTATCGTGCTCTGCCGTTACGTGACATGCCCATGTGCGTATACTGTGGCAAACACCTCTCCATGTGAAAAACCCTCACATAAACAGTGTAGTGATCCCGAAAGAAAGGGGTTGGTAAATGTTATCCTGACGCGCCTTCAAAATTTAGGTTTATGCTGCACTATAAATAACATTACAACTCTATGATATTAGTTTTTGGCTAACAGAGAACTAACTTTAGAATTTTGGTTCCCATTTTCATGAAATAACACATCCACTCTACCCGAATGACACTAACTAATGAAATGCATCGTCATTTCTTAAAACTCATATCAATCCTTATATTTAGTCCCCATTTACAACTTCCATGTTCACCTTTACTTCATTCTTTAATTTTCCACAGTTATTGAAACAACTTCCTCATTCAGTTTCAATATGCGCGGAAAGTCATAAGTTGAAATGAATAGATCAATTTAGCTTCTGGATGGCAAAGTTTGCGCATATGTAGTTGCAATTGAATGAACATCCAGGCATTTGTGTGTTTTCCTGCAATAAAAACGGCTCAATTGGTGTTATTTTATCCTTCGAAGTTTATTGCCCGCATAAAATCCCTAATTGTTCTCATGAAGGATAGCCAAAAAAGTGAGGATTGAAATTAGGTGTCGGGAAAATACAGGCATTGGAACGCCCCACCTCACAGTAATACAAGTGATCCTGTGGCGAAGAACTCCACGAAGAGTTAAGATAATCGAGTCATAAACCTAACCCCAAACATACCTCGAAGCTCAACCTTAACCTAAGCTCTTCCCTTCACCGAAAGCTTACGCTTAATCCTAACAATAAATCTAACGCGAGAATTTTGTGCATAGGGGGTGGGGTACTATTCCCGTGCCCTGTTAAAGGGTCTTCGTGTTTACTCAGTTTTTCAGGAGTTTGTGCTTATAACAAGTCGGGGCGATAAACACACGGTTCCTGCGATCGCCCTTTCTTCTCACTCACCTGCGTTAGTGTTCTGTATTGAACAGAGGCATTTGAGAATCCACAAACCAGAGCTGGACACTTCCCCCACTGCAAAGGTTGCTTTCTGATCTTGAAGCCTACAAAAAAGTATTGCAGAGCATCTAAACCTGCTCAAAAGGGTATTCAGGAATCCCTTATTTTGGGGGTCATGCGTTACTTTCCAGGGAGATTAGTGTTACCCATAAGGCTAGAATTATGGTAAAGTTAGGTTTTGGGTTAAAGCCAGAGTTAGAGCTATGTTTAGGCTTAGGGTAATGATTCGAGTATATTTACCCCTCCTAGAATGTCGCGTGAGGCCATCTGAATTACCCGACCACAATGGTTCCCACGCTCCTGTCTTCCCATATTTCATTTCCCTGCACTTTTGTATTACCACTTTCCAGTCGCTTATCGTACACTTGTTGCAAAACTTTAAGAAATTTGTCGAATCGTTCCCCCTTTCTAGTTTTCCCTTAAAGTGATCTTTAATGAACTGCTGAATAAACATTTAACTTGCATCTTCCACTTTCACCCGGAAAGAATTTTTAGCTGGAAACGTTTTCCACAGCTGTTGGTTTTGAACTGCTTTATCGACCGCCACTGCTGGGTAATACTAGCTAGGTGAAAAAAACGTAGGCGTATACCCTCGACTTGGGAAAACACACTGACTGGCACGAGCTACGACGTCCCTTTTCTGCCGCATGGGCGATGGAAACAACATCGGCAGTTAGCATGTGCCTTAAGTTAGTATGCGGCAGGCTTGCGCAGCATCTACCGCCCTCTATCTTCCCTCACGTTCCTGGGCCTTGTGTGAAGGCTGTGTCAAACTGACGAGACATTGACTCGTATGACACAGTAGAAATGTGAAATACGAACTCCCGGAGGGCATCGTCTCAGATTTAGAGATGTAAGTTATCTCGGGACTTATTTAACGGGCGCTCTTTGTTCCTCTTCGTTCCCTATGCAAAAGCGTAATTATTTTCGTCTCTTAGACTGGGAAAACTGTTCAGTATTTCATCTAAACGTACAAGCTGTGGTTGCTCTCGATGAGAGGCTCGTAAATGTTTTTCTTTTTTACAGTGCGCATGTGCATTGGTCTGCTATGCGAACGTAGACGATTTAATGACCTTTGGCCCGTTCACGACCTTGCCAAACTTTTAATTAAACTGCTAGTGAAAAGAATTTGGCCAGAAGACTAGCGTTCTGTCCCTATTACGCTAATTACTAGCCTTTACTTTCCCGCACAAGAGCTATCCGTTGAATCTTAGAAAACCGTGTCTTGGCCACGCCTGAATCCAAGTCACAGTAAACAGCCGTCAGCCTCGCGGCTAAATCGTTTTTTCGTAAACTTCACAACTTTGCTTGTGGCTCAAAAATGCTTCAAGTCTTTCTCGCAAGGTAACTGCTGCTCAGTCCCGGCTTCCATGTAACTTCAATGAAGGCTGAACTCGCTGATTGGCTCTTTTAAGCATCTAACGCAGCCCGCGTGCCAATGAAATAGCGCATCATAAAGTGAACAAAATTGCCTAAGCTCGTGTGGCCGTCTCTTTCAAGCTAACTGGCCAAACAGCCTACCAATTAGCATCACACTGGAACGTCCTGTCGCGAAGTTTGGCCGTTGCTGCCACACTAAAGCCTGATAGGAGGTCTAAATACAAATTCTGTCATAATTAAGGAAGGTAGTCCACTACATGATCTGTTAAATGATACTTTAAAACATTAGAAATTTGACCATGTATCTGTATACTTCCAGTAACCATTAGGTTTTATCCATATTTCTTGAAAAAAGAGTAATTTTCCAGGCTACCGTAGCGCGTGACTGTTTTTCATATCCCACAGTTTTTTGCACACTTTATTATATTTGTTCCTCAATATTTCGTGGTGTTTTCGACAAAATTAACTTAAGATAGGTCTGACCCGGATTCTGAAATACTCCTTCTGGCAGACAAAGTTTGGCTTAGTAAATTTATTAATGTTTGACTTTGAGAAATACAAGGAAGAAGCCAAAGACAGGAGGTGACATATGAAGCTTGGAGAATTTTACAGTTATTCTTTTATAAATATGTGATGGGGACATCTTCAGCTTGCTCTTTTTCGCAAGCTTCTGTAACGGTTATTTTGGAGGATAGATGGAGCCACTCATAATGAAAGCATTTTCGGACTTCAGCAGAAAACTATCGGGCCTCTGGTCTTCTCTGCATACGGACTGCGAGGAAATACTTATCGAAATTACTATCGGGTGCAAAATTTGTTCGGAAACTAGGTACCACAGCCGTTGGACAAAACGTTTGAAGAGATGTCACTTGAGCACAAATGAGTTTGCATTGTTGTGACTGCGAAAGAGAAGCTGCTCTTCGCACTTTTTTTTGTTTTGAGTGATTTTTCATACGCTTGTTCCAAATGCTTAATTAACTATTGTCGTAGAAACCCGGAATAGATGCTCACCAACCAATTCCGATATAATGCTTAAACTTGAAGGTTCTCGCCTAGGCATTTCGACACATTCGGTTTCAGCGTATGTCAGTGCCATAACACTATCGGATATTTCATTAAACAGATACTTAATGTACCCTCCGCCTCATGTTCACCTCAGAGCAGACTCGGTGCTTATCCACAAATGTGGTCGTTTAAGCTTTTTTTCCGGTTTTAATGCGAACGCTTTACGTGAACTGCAGCGTAAAACAAATATTACTTTTAATTAATCTTGCCATAAATGAAGTAAGCAAGGGCTTTCTTCGAACTATTTATTTTTGAGTTTCTATTCGAATATCAGAAATCCAATTTCGAATATTTTGCTGGATTAATTATTTCAATTTCCTCATGTGAGGAAAGACTATGGAGCACCAGGAAGTAAGCCTCTATTTCAGCCGCATGGAAGGCCACAAGCGTCTTTTTGCATGCTGCGTGTACCAACGTTGTTGAGGTCATGAATTGGGTTTATTCAATCACGTAAGAATGAATCAGCAACAGCACTATACCAATGCACCGATTTGGAATAGAACACAGAACCAAGAAATGCACGCAGTAGATTCCTTGGGTGCAGTTCTCGTGCGTCCGAAGTTACAAAATGATCGGAACGGCTTAGCTCGCCGAGGACTGAGCCGCTTTGGCAAAGCTTAGCTGCCTTTCCATTCGATGCATTTCTGGCGTAATTTTGTTGTAGTCGCTCATCTCTCAAAACTCTGCAAACATGCACCGTCGCTCATTAACGCATAACAGCTTGCCATCAAAGGAATCGTGTGCGCGTATTCGCTGGTGTAGGCGATCATAGGCTAATGAAGTGTAAACATTAAGCGGCAGAGATGGGTGTCCTGAGATGGCTGACGTGAATGCGGAGGACGTGTGTGGGCACAGAAAAATACGCGCGTGTGCACATAAGTGCCTCCGTTTCCGAGGTAATCATTATGGTATCCTCAAAAGGCTACTGCTAAATCGGTAAGGATTAGATATATGGCCCGCTCAGCAGAAGAACAGGGACCACCCGCAATGCAGGTATCTTTGCACCAACGTCTTCGAAAAATAGGGTTATGTGTATGGTTAAACTTAGTTGTAAGTTTACGGTTATGTTTAAGGTTAGGGTTAAGCATAGCGTAAAAATAATTAAGGAGCAAGTTTAAGGTTAAGGTTAGAGTTGGCGTGAATTGTATACTAGGGGTTTGGGGTAAGGTTAGGTTTAAGATTAGGGCTATGGATTGGGTTTATGCTAGGGCCAGTGTTAGGGTTATGAAACGGGGATGTATACCTTTCCTGGAAACATGCACAGGGCCATCTTTAACGCTTGATTGGGACGTTCCCGTTCCCGTGTCCTGTTTAGGGGGCCGTATAAGTCATCCTTACTTATAAATATTATCGACATTAGCAACCGTGTCATCCGAAAGATAAATAGAGTGACCGAACTACTGAATTCGTGATCAGTTATGGAAATGAATCAAAAGCAAACCGAAGACTTACATAACTTAGAAGAGGATTTTGGCCTACTTGAATACTTCATTTGACCTACTTGTGAAAAACTTGGTGTCCTCAGTGGAATTCGAACTCACGCCAGCAAGGGGAAGGCTTTAATACAACCAACGCTCTAGCCAACTGATCTACGAGGCCCTCACTGGGAGCCGTGAGTTTCATCACACTCGGGTCAAGTTACCAGCCCAGCCTACTGTACCAGAATTGGCGGTTTTTATACGCTGCAGTAGACTGGGCGGGTAACTTGACCCAAGTGTAAAAAAACTCACTGCTCCCGGTGGGGCCTCATAGCTCAGTTGACTAGAGCGTTTGCTGTATGAAAGCCTTTGCCTTGCTGGCCAAGGTTCGAACCCCACTGTGGCCGCCGTTTTTCACAAGTGGGTCAAATGAATTAAATTACTTAGTTGAACTCCCACTCTGGTGCATTGTAGTTTATGCATGCCGTCGAAATTGCCCTCAAATCTGTCATATCGTTCCAATTCGTTGATCATTTTTGCTACGCAAATACTTGATTGCACAAAAAGGGGGTAATCTTTGAACTGTGTAGTGAAATTTTCCAGCTCCTATCCTGGTGCAGTTGTTAGAATATAAATCTAAAATGAAGGAGGTCAAACGTGTGTTTTGGAAAATGACATAAGGATGCCTTATAATACCTAGCCGGAGGAATAATGCGGGAAAGTCATAATCACTACTGAAACCTAAAGAAACGAGTTCACAAGTTGCTTATATTTCGAGCGCAATCCATTCTACCTGAATGTGTTCTTCACACAAGCTATGCAGTCAACCTATCCGTCTGCTATGGTTAGTTTGGCGAACCATCCTCCATCCTCTCGAACGTTCAAGTGAATTGTTTCTTCGAAGATTCCGCTTTGAATTGGCCCTTTAGAGAGAGATAATTTGCAGTTAAAGTTTAAATTTACTTCGGAGACATCAAAGGGTCAAATACTATAGTAGTCTCTCAGATAAACTTCTATTTGTGGAATAGAGTTAATCTTTCAGGGCAGGACCTTGCAGTGCATTTTCGGGTTCTCTCTCAGTTAGCTTAAAGCTTGAAGCGAAAAGAATGACTAACTGAACTATGTAAAAGTACGGTTTTCGATCATTTTTTTCATGAATTGAAACATTTATAATAACCAGTGCGAATGACTGAAGTGTTACCTGAATATGTTTTCAAGGCATCGGTTAGAAAACGCTTAATTTAGTTAGCATTACAATCGTTTCGTTAGGCACTCAAGGTTAACCGAGTCCGTGAATGTTGGGGGCGTAACTGCGTTCACCCTGATTTCGGTCTAAGCCTGACCATAAAGTTTGACACAATTTAAACAGTTCCTGAACTTGCGTAGCATTTGAATATTTCGGAATAAACATTCGAAAAATTCATAAGTTCATCCGGAATATGGAATATAGAATAACATTCTTGAACTGAACTTATCCCTGCAATACATGCTCAATTTCATCATAGAACCGTGATATATTGGCAAATGACGTTTGCTAAACGATTAGTTTATCGATTGGTCGTGTTTAGAATACGACTTAGTCGGCAAAAATTTAATTGTGCATCAAGGATACCAACCAGCGTCGCCGAATGCTCACCTAAGAGATAAACTTTGCATGCAGTTTCGTCGTCGAAGCTTTAACCGTCCGAAAAGCTATGAGGCAATAAACAGCCTCCATGGATCTAAACAACCGCGGCAAGGGCACAATAGCAGGGGAAGTGGATGCTGTGTTTTTGTCTATACGCTGCTGTTATTTCTCGTGATTCTTTGCAAAATCTAGGTTTTCAGGGTTAATTCCGGTCTTGTATAGGAAACCCTGACATTTGGTAGAAACTCAAATCAAAAATGTCCCTTACAATCACAGCGTTCGTTCGCACGCGTCAGTACTGGGAGGCCTACATTTAAAGAAATTTGGACGGATTTTGATCCAGCACCTCATCATAAACTGGACCCCTAGGAGTACTGTGAACGGTGCAAGCGGGTTTTCGCTTAGAAAGTGGCCGAGGACATCCTTCAAAAGTTAATTAACCCAGAGTACATTTATATTGCTCAGAGGCCAATAGTCACGTTGAGTGTTCAGGAAATACTGTTGCAGGGGATATTTCCTGCTCTGGTGCTTTTCACCACCAAAGTATACTTATGTGAAACAAACGGTTTGAAAAACACTTAGTTGTGGATAGTTCTCAATTATGCTCCTATATTGCGCTATTTTAGTATAGGCCTGAGATATCACTTAAAACTATACGATAGAAATATTGACGAGAAAAAGCGTCTTCTTCGGCCTTCTGTGTTCTATTAGTCTTTTCAAATTTTCGATTATACCCTGACTAGACAAGCTTTAATAATAAATTTCAGTTATCTGCTTCCATTCTTTGCCTGTTAATTAATAAACAGCTTTCAATTGTGGTAAACAAAAAAGACCTCTCAAGTCATGGCTATGTAAAAATTCGGTTATTGGACGAAACCGTCCTGGGCAGTATCAAAAAGGGAACTTTTAGGGTATGGTCTCGGGTACTTTGCAGAACGTCAGAAGGGACGGTAGTGGTACCTGCTGTATCAAAATTATCTGCGGAAATTTGTTATTAGTTTACCCTTGGTGTTCGAATAAAGCAAACAAGCTCAACCGCTCCTCCTTACAGCAAAAGCACAATGTTCTCTACAGTCAGATATTTCGACCGGGGTGTCCAAAGGTCAGCGCAAAAGCGAAATAACTTTTGAGAGTGCAAGTGTCAAGCGCAAATGACACGATCACACCAATTAGTCAGCAATGACGCACGTCATGGCCGCAATCTGTGGGCGGCACGTGGATTTGTTTAAGTTGACGCGTGATTTTTATAGTGCGTGGGCGGTTAATCAGTTTGGGAATAAAGCCAAATTATACAAATATCGATACTAACCTGAACAAAACGTTCTGAACGCTTTACAACCATAGAATTTAATGCCCACACACTGCCGCAAAACAATTACCCGGCACATATTTAAGCAAGGTTGGCTTGTTTTTCAAAGTGAGAATGCTGGCGGTTGTCTATGAGATGACGGCGCGTGCAAACGCAACGCGAACGAAGTGATCCTTTAGGAATGCATCAGCAGCTACCCATAGGCGCATATATGTACTTTCAAAAATAATTACCAAAGCTCGTCTGATGATGGAAATACATTTTTTCGGTGAATTAACAATACAGCATGGCTCTTTACTTGAATTCACCAAGGTGAACCAATCCAAACGGGTCGTGAAAACATTTCGAAAGTAATACATACAGTATCGATGATCGAAAATTTCACTAAGAGTATGTCTGTTGGGTAACGGTTAAAGGAGAGTACGCATGAAGGCCATGCTAGTTTTTGTCCATGCAATAAAATCTATTAGTAATGCTGCAATGTGTAGTGTTAACGCAAGTCCTTCGGCTCCACTGATAACCCCTCTTTTTCTTGACTTCTGCCGGTAGCCCATCGGTAGTTATTATTTTTATGTCCCATGCATGGACATGTGCTATTTATTTTCTCTCCTCCCTTGTGCTCTAATTTATGCCCGTTAACATTACTTCTACATGAGAGGACACCGGCCTTTAAGGTGAATTGGCTGCAAATCCGTTAAGAGTAAATCTGACTTATAGGGGCTGTTTACTGCTTATGTCTTGTGATCGACATGGCTGCAATCATACCAGATCCATCTGCGATGACGTGTCGCACGATATTATGCTAAGTGTATCGATCTGTGTTGTTAAATCAATTCAAATAGAAACATTCTTTATATAAGTTTTATTTATTTTTCCATTTGTGGTAATCAATCTCGCTCTTTCCGGGCCGTGTCGAATCAAAGATAAAACCGATCGCCAAGTCCTCACTTCTAGAGACGGAGGAGACTGAATATATTTCACCTATGAGCGTGTTCACTTCTCCGAGTCATGCTCCTTCGAAGAATCACGATTTTTCATCGGGCGTACACTGTCCCTTTCAAGCAAAGGCTTTTATACATCACGTGGGAGATCATTTGAACAGATTGGTGATCTAAGACCTTCAGCTGCTACTCGAATAGCACAAACACAGCATCGCATTCTCAACCGCAACTTGTTTACCTAGTGGCTAGCCGATAAGTTCAGATCCACGTGCTAATTGAGATATTGCGAACAATTGCATAATATCATCGGCCTATTAATGAGGCCCTATATGCAGCTTTTCTGTCGACGAGGCACTACTTATTCTGCCAGTATGGCCACACTTTGTTCCCGATTAAATGTAAATTCACCGTTATTTTAAACTGAGAATAACGAGGCTTTAGTAGTGCCATTTATTGGACTCAAATTAGGCTACTTTTATAAACTAGTTAACGAATTCTGTCTGCCTCTTTTGCTTTACTTTAAGTTTGAAACAATCAGGAATCATTGCGCTTAGTAGACGTGCAGGTCCCTTAGAAAAGGCCTTTTGTGTTTGCACGCATCCATCTTACCGCATGATCTTTAGAGCCAGAGTTTTGGACATTTATTCGTCCTGAATCCCTAGAGCGTGAAAGGGAAAGTCATTCTGATATTACTAGGCCGCTTGCAATCTAAAACTTGGATGACACAAAACATGGAATGGGTAACTGAAACAACCATTCTCCAAAACGTCACTCTTTCGATAAAGTATATTTTAACAAAACGTGATATGACGCCTAGTCTCTGGGATCGTTGGTGATATAATACGTGGTTCTACTCAGAAAATGGGAGGCATTACATTTTCTAATACGGAAATAGGACGATAAGGGTTTAATGGACGGGGTAAACAAGACTGAAAGACAAATAGTTTCTGGAAGAAAAATTCTAAAAATACGTTTACGTCATTGGCGTGTTCAAATGCATCAATAAAGAGTAAAACACGCGTGCGCAATGTTAAATACTGGACGTTAGAAGCTGTAAAATGGCGGAAAATTAAGATTGAGGGCATTTGTTAGATATTCCAGGTGAACTGATACCAGTCCGTTATGAACATTTACATAAAGACGTTGCAGTGGCCGTAGGGTGGTGTGTTCAAGTGGCGCTTGGGCAACCACGACTAGTTGGACGCATTGTGCGTCCGAACGGAAGTCAGTAAAGTGGCTGCAGGTCAGCGCGTCTGGAATAGGTCCTATCAACGGCGAATGACCTCGAGGCAGTAGGCCTTGAAAAAGGACGCCGCAACTCGCAGTGACGTCTGACTGCAATGAACGTAAATTGTTTACCTCAGAAGATGAACCATGCTCGATTAACGAGGTCAAATAATACAGAAGTAGTCATGCTGGTCTCCTTTGTGGAAGCTTAAAATGTCCCTCGGGTACTCTTAGTTTGCAGGTTTGGAGTGCATGCTGAAACAGTACCTGCGGACACGATGAAGCGAGCACGGAATGGGTTGTTTAGACAACTGCTAAGTGGAAGCGTAATGAAATTGGAGCATATTGACTTTCCAGTGGGTTTTCTGCCAGTCCCCTGCGTAAAATACATTGGAAAAAAAACCATTTACTGTTTGTTTCCCCTATACATGTCCTACGCTTGAGCCTTAGTAATCGTTTATTCACGTGAGGCTGGTGCGCACCAACTTGTCTTGATTGCAAGCTGAAGCTGGGCATTTCCACCTTGCCTGGAAGATAATAGTCTACCACCCACGCGTACATCTGCATGACGACTCAACAAGCAATAAGTGAGAAGTGTTAACCGCGAAAGATGGGGAAGAGACTGGATCGATTATCCTTTTTGGCTTATTGGCCGTCACCAGCCAGTGATACCGTAATTCCAGACTCCAAACCGAGATTCGAATCGTGAGTCAACTGGAGCAGCTCTCTTCTTACTGCGCTAGCGTGCTCACGTTAGTCTATTATACATTCAATCCGAACGCTTCACAGCTAAACCTTCATTCTGGCCCAGTGAAAGTACCCTTAACTGCGTTATATACTCTTTCAGGTTATTGAGGAAAACAACGAGGTCCGCGCCTAAAGAGGAAGACTCCAGCGTTTTTAGAAAACCATGACCCAACTCTCATCTTTATTCGCACCAGAGTAAAGTTTTCTAGTCAGGTGAATGCTTTACTCTGCAGGATCGACGACCAAAAAAATAGAATGTATTCGATAGTGAAAAATGATATGCAATGTGCCCCAATGACACCACGTTATCCCACATCTAATCTGCCGCAGTCTTCCTCACCCTCTTCGAAACGCTTGACATGCATGACGCCGGAAACTACACATATATCTTGTGACCATGATCTACTGTCCGTCAGTTTAATTTCCAAGCAGAAGATGATGGAAGCCGAGTTGAAATTAAAAGTAAGTACTTACTTTCAAATTTATCTGCCAAGTTTTTTGAGTGAGCATGCATGCCTCCTGAATATTTACCTCAATTAGAACTTTCCACAGAAGAGCAGTTTACGTAGAGCCTTCTATAAGAAGAGTAAGCGTGTAATTTTAATTTCATGGATCAGATGTACCGCTTAATTTTATTCAGTGAAAATATTATCTTGATCGTTATAAAATGTTCCCCTTGATCAAAATATAAACTTTAGCAATCATGTTTCACGGACAGCCTTTAATAATAATAATAATAATCATCATCCTCATTTCATCATCATCATCACCATCACCATCACCACCATCATCATCATCATCGTCATCATCATCACGATCACGATCATCAACATCAGCAGCAGCAGCAGCAGCATAATAATAATAATCGTCGTCATCAGCATCGTCCTCAGCATCCTCATAATAATCATCGGCGTTTTCATAGATTTTCGGATCATTGAATTTGTCCGATAACTTAAATCTCGATATACAAAAGAATTATTTGGGGGCCAGTTAAGGTTACCATGGTGTGCTATAAAAATGGTCCAGTACTAAAGAAAAATAGGTCAAAAATCTTCGACAGAATGTATCATTGAAATGTATAATAATAGTTTATTTTCAAAGCACCTCCATATTTATCCTCAGTGTCTTTTTCGATAATACCTGTATAACCAAACCGATGTTTAAGAAAATTCCAACAGGCGCGCGTCTTTGAAATTCGTTTGGCATACTCTCCTTAAGGGATAGCGTTTGCTCCGTCTTATTCCTTATTCTATTTACATATTTGTGACTGCAATAATGGGGAATGTGCCCCCCTTCAACTGTCCTTTATGGACACCTTGCACCTGATTTGTAGTTCTGTCGCGCGTTCCAACAATTCATATTTTTTTGCCTGAAACGGGTCTAGGTAAAATCCAGTAGGCCCGATTCTAAAAACCTACTTTGCAAATGTTCTTAAATAATGCCTTTAAGTGGATTAAAATAAGCAGTAACCATCTACAATTGTGGCTTCAGGTTAGGAGTTAAAGTAAATTTTGCTGCCACATTGTGTGTCAGAACTCCCAAACCGGCAATACTGTCATGGTAAACGATTGCTTATTGGATATTTTTCGCTTGGGATGCGATGAATATTTTTGGATTAGCAAAACTTCCATAGCAATAACTCGAATATCCAGAGCAGCGACGTGCTTTCTTAAAGGTTTATTGCGTATTCGGATGCGCCTGTTAAATAGCATGGGTCCAAGATATGCAAGGGTTTGTCGGTACCGCAGAAGCGCCTTAATTAAGTTATGCAGCCAAAACTGCGTCTTCGCACATAACCTGAACATTTATATTTAGGAAACTGGGACGAGTAAAAAACACTGCTCATAGGAGTGTGCCTCATAAAGCCTACGTCTGACACGCGGTTCGACATTTTGCCAGGAGATCTTCAAAAATATAACTCTCCGGAATGCTCTATCCATCGGAAAATGAATGGTCTTTCTTTATTTGCTGTTTTTTGAAGGAGGCATAAAGCAACAAAGACTCGCCAGCTTAAAAAATGTGATGCTTGAATAGCCTACGTAATATTTATTCACGTAGAAAATAGATTAAATCTGATTTTCGTTGTAAATTGCACTGTGAACTTCAACTTTTACATGAAAACATACCGAAACGTATATAGTATACCTAGAAATGCATAAGTGCGACTGACCCTATGAAGGTTGCCTCGGGGATATACTTTCGGTAAGGATGAGTTGTCCGGCCCCCCTAAACAGGATACGTGAATAGGAACTGTCTACAATACAGGTGGCTCTGCGCCAAATTCCAGAGAAATTAATGCTAGGCCTAAGGTTTACGGTAAGTCTCAAGTTAAGAGTCGGGTTTACAGGTTAGGTTATGGTTAAGGCGGGTGTCAGTGCTCACTGTATTGTCAGGGTTTTGGGTGGAGTTGCAGTTAAGAGTAGGGCTACGGTTTACGATTATTTTATGACTGGTGTTGGAGTTAGGACAGGGGGATAGCAATCCTTTCTGGAACTATACGTAGGGTCACCTTTCCTACTTGGGCGGAGTGGTCCTATTCCCGTGCCTGGATAGGGGTCACATTACAATCCTCACCGATTTTTCTTGGCACGTTTACTGGCAAGAATCCAGTCTTCTGTTAGAAGGCTTTAACCTTTACAAAGACGTTCTCGTATAGGCTTGGAAAAGTTGGTTTCTCATAACATTCTTGACGAAATTCACCTCCCACTGACGCTTCTGTTTGAGGGAAATTAAGTTACACTTTTTTGAGAGTGGCCGTTCATTTATATTCATGTACGTCTGCGAAGTTACTATGCAAGCGTAAACCGCAATAAAGAGTTGTTTGCTGCTCTTTGTATCATTATGATAAAACCGGCCGAAACCCACTCAGAACCAAGAAGCTTATCGGCACCACTTCTAAAATTAATGTATACTCATATTACTGGTTTGGGCAACTAATCTTCCTGTTTCATATCCATATCTGTCAGTTCAGGTGTCATGCAGAAGCTATTCATGTGACGGAGACTAATATATTTTCAATCAGTTTTAATAAAAATGTTGCAAACATTTGTCTGATATCTTCTGGATGCAACTCAATACTGCCGTTCACATTCAAGTACTTTTGTATAATGCGATAAGGAGAATGAACAGGAGAAAAAAGTATTTTTTAATGTGCTTGCATGCAAGAAATAGAGGGATGTAGGCTTAATTTCTATGAGCTGTTCGTCTAAAACCCTTTGTTAGAAGCTGAGTTGCGATGAACCTGAGCCCAAGCATTATATTGTTTTTTTAATCAGTCGATGAATTGATCAGAATTGTTTATATGCAGACAGGACATGGGAACAGGAACATGGGAACAGGAACATGGGAACAGGAACGCCCCAAACTCGTGCTAGCTAGCAGGCGGAGCAAATATTCCCGTGTCCTAATACTAACCCAAAACTTACTTACTCTGTAAGTTAGTGCAAAGCTATTTGGATTCCGGACGGTGTTTGTTCCAATGTCTTGTCGGGGGAGGTCATTAAAGCCATGCTTACCGTGAAATTTTTGGTAAAACATTGAGCGTGCCTCCAATCCTTTCGGTTTATTGAGGCGTATTCATTCAAACAGTGACTTGGAGGGTTCACAGATTTATTTTTGAACGAACACGCCTATGGTTTTTGTGCAGATCACCAACTGGACGTAATCTCAGCAGGCCTCGGCCCAGCAAGGTTGAGATTTCCATACTATCTTAGTGGGCCGATAAACCCACTAAATGTCAGTCCATATGTGCGATATTCCCTATCTACTGCGTTTGTTTTCCTGCATACCAACTGAACCGGTAAGTTGAGGTCCAAAATGCAATTTATGAGAAATGGGAGGGTGTTTTTTATAAAAGGTTGCTTGTAGACCACACTCAAAAAAAGCTTTTCCATTTGGGCAGTATCCCTTCATCTACAAGATTTAGAAATGCCGATGCGGATTGAGTGAACAAATTTATCATGCGGCAATGACTTAGCAGGGAATTGTTCCCGATTCAGACAGTTATACACACTGCAATGTTCTTTGGAATTCTACTTTGTAATCTTCACTTACGATTAATACTTTCAGGAGATCATCATTCATGTAATAACTGTCGACTATCAACCAGTACAGCAGATAACTCTGTTAGTCATTTTGCATCAAAAGGTTAAGGCTTACAAAAGGTGTTGGCCTGGGTATTATGCTAACGCACATATAAAAAAAGTTAACTTTAGGGAAGTAAAATCGGAATATCTGAGTGAATGGCAATGGTCTCATTGAAGGATATCAGCATTTTATTTAATAGATTAACTGGAGTGACACAACACTGTCATTACACACGCACTCTTCTTCAAAAAGAAATACATTTTCATCGCCATTAAGCCACTTCGAAAATAGGTAAAAGTATAAAAACTTATTGATGGTTAGGTGATGGGAGGAACCTTTTCGACTGCCTAAAACGCAGATCTGAACCAAAAGCTGCACAGCTCGGGTGTTGTGTACTTTTAGATGTTTTCCAAATGCGCATGTGTGCGGCCTGACCTCCAACCCAGTCGGAAGGGCTGATTACTGGGCCTTAGCTGTGTCTGGTTGCCTCCTTCGCTTGAGGGCCGTTTAAAAACGCCAAAATTCGTGCGTCTTGGAGAATAACGTAGATTGCCAATTTTAGTACTTCTGGGCCACATTATATCTGGTCAAGGAACTGCTTAGTGGGTCAGCAGACTAGGTTCAAAATGTGCATTTGAATGCAAATGCCAAGTAGGAGTCTGCAGACGGATTTTGAGAATTCCCTTTAACATGGTCTATCGTTCGGCTATTTTTGAGGTTGACTCTTTGTGTGGTAAACCAGTATATGTGCGTTCAAACTGATCTCCTGTCATAATTAAAAGTACTCAAGACCATCCCGAGAATACCAATTTGAGGCCCGAAAAACAATCCATATATAGATTATTTTTAGCCCAGATACTGTGATAGCTATGCGGTTATACTTTGTCCCTGAACTCACAAATGATCGCTGAAAACGATTTTGCAACGAAACATAAACGCATACAAATTTTTTTGTCGATCGTCTTGCAGGCAAAAAGTTGAAAAAACGGGTGAAACACAGCTAAGACCAAACTAACCACATCTTTGCATTTCTTCCTATTCAGTTTGTTCCGTTGCTGTCATAGAAAGCTGGAAATGATGCATAGGGCTGTGAAGATCAGAATAGTGATAATTTTTTATATTTTAAGCTCTGCCGTCCTGCATTTAAATAGGCTGAATTATCAAAGAACCTAACCTTAACATTACGCTTTCCATTTGAAGATAGACGAGTATACACTCAGTCAGTGATGTTCTAGAAGAGCCTGCCCTCACTTTCACCCTTAATGCGACGAAGTGTCGAAATTTTGATTAAAACTAATAAATACTGTTTGTTTAACGTCAAAACACAGAATGGGCTCGTTAAATTCTAATTGGAGACTTGTCTTAAACTATGCTAACCAAATGTGTGCCAGTGACTGAAGGGTTGATGTATCTGAGGAAAAAAATGAGGTTCTGCTTTTAATTCGTAAAACTGCCTTATATTTTGAACCTTTTTTACGTGTAGCTAATCGCCGAATCCTAAGGAACACTTCTTTATTTACTCCAGCTAGTAGAATCACATAAGAAAGTAGAACTGACCAGATGGAACTAATAATGTCAAAATAATTTCTCGATATATATCGTGACGTGATAAAAGGAAATGACATGGTCAAAAACTCTGAAAATACCAATAAGCTTTGTGGTTGCCAGCTATCTTCATAGTTTCAAGCAGTAAATTTTCTCTGTTTGGCATTTAAACGCCCATGTGTTTAGTTTGCTTGGATAAATCCTTTTGGTCTCTATTTAATTCACGTGTATGTGCTTTTAAAAAGTTCCCAATCTTATTCAAAGTCATTAATTACTTAAAGATACCACTCAGACACACTGCTTTCCTTTCCAGCATTATCGATCTTCAGAAGGAAATGCAAAAGTGCGTATGTGGACTGTGGTTATGTGCGTGTGTGAAAGAGCTAGAACGGCATAGCTTCTTGCTCTCGGTTTATTGCGGAGGAGGTAACTAATTCTGGCTTTGAATGTGGCACGCATGAAGAAGTCCCTTTTCGGACAGACGAACGCGGCGTCAGGGTGGAAACTTTACACATAGACGCTTCCCGCCACCGTTCCCTGACCTATACCAACTGACAGTAGTAGGACTTGCATACTACCTTGTTATCACGAAGGTTCTTTTTACCGACGTTGACCTATGCCAAGTCATACAACCTCTTTAGGCCATCCGAGTTAGCTATGCATGAAGGCTTGCCGAAAACGGATGATCCCGAGCTTAATTTCTAAACTTACTTAGGGAAACTAATGAGAACGCGTATCGAACTAATTCCATTTGGAAGCAGTAACGAAAGAGGGTTAGAAAGGCCGATATGGTTATTTCTGGCCTATTAACCTTTATCAGTTCTTTTTTTTACGAAGCGTTACTAAGTGCAACACCCTTAACACTGAAACACGACTTACATGCCAAAAATGGTCGTCTCAGTCTCCCTTGTGTTTGCCGATAGTCTCCTGCGCATATTACTACTGACTGTGCGGCTGCCTTCGGGGCTACAGGTGGGGTTCCAAGTACAAAGGTACGAGCACGTCTGACTTGATCGGCATGTGCACTTCCAGTATTATTCCATTTAGCTTTGATACTGACACCTATTTGAGTGTAGGCTCTGAGGACCCATGAAGAAAACCTGCTAGAACCAGACTGTTGTCAGGTACGATTATGTTCAGAAGTCATTCTAGGTCTAAGGAGAGTAATCCGTTGTTATTCTGCATTATTAAACAAACCTACCTGTTATCTACGAAGCCCGCCTCCTTATTTCGATCCCTCAGGAAAAAACCGCATGTCAAAACACAGAGGAGTGATGATTACCCTGCTTTGCATAAATTTCCTCAAACACAAAGTATATAATCTCATGAAACTTTGACTAAAATTTGTAAAATATGGTTGCTGTTTCATAAAACTTATTTGGATAACCTTGAAATCCATATTGAATTTTAATCTAATTATTAGGGATTGTAAACACGCAACGCAGCTGGATGTCCACAAAAATCTTCCTAGTTGTCAGCGATAACCACACGTTAATAAAGGAACTGCTTAACTAGTGCAACTTTTCCCCACGGCCTATTGGAATACAACCATATTGTGTTGAGAGTATGCAAGAAAAATTCTTCTTATAACTTCTTCGGAAGAAGTTTTCGTCGTTTAGAGCTTTTTCTCCCCAAAGGGCGCCTTTCAGTTATGAAAAAACGTGCCCATTCCAGATTATTTTAAACACGAACATGGACATAAGCACCGATGCTCACCACGCAGTGACCAGTTTTTTCATGTATTCTGCCAACTGAAAGGTTGAACTTAGTTATGCTTGTGAATTTGATTACAAATAACTGTTGATTTTAGGTTACTCTTTCACGGGAAAATGTTCCCCTACGTTTTTTGCTGACTGAGAACCGACAAGAATACCAATTTATGCGACATGCACTTTGGCAGTGATTTTCGGCATCCGTCTGAAGTCAGTTATTTTTATGGAATGCAGGCTTAAACAATTTTTCATACGTTCATTTCCAGTGGAAGTGATATTTTTAAAACAAATATTTGTAGTAAGCTACAAATTCTGATTTCATAAAGTGTTCAATGATGGCTATAGAGACATTTGTATCATTATTCAGGTGTCGCGCTATCCTCAGACATTCACTAGCAGGGCATGTAATACGATCAATAGGCTACAATATTCAAGGATCAATTGAAAGTCTGTTTATAAGGCAATGAAGAAGTGAAAGAGATTTTTGATGAATGAATATGTGCATGTAGCTATAAATCTCTAGGGAAAAGTGAAAACTCAACTCTTATTTCAAAATTTAGGGGAGGCACTTCACGTTTTTTGGAGTCAGGATACTTATCCAAATACCAAATTTCAAGAACCCGTAAGATCCCAACGAAAGTTTACAAAACTATATTTTCTGTGCAACATTTCTGTATAACATGATTAAATTTATACAGGCATTGAAAGCGAGTGCACAACAGATGACCACATAGCGCTACTTTTTGACTGTGCCTTGTGTACGTGCCTGAAGTTCGAGGCTCCGTCAAGGGGCAGCATGCCGTCATGTAGTATTTGAATTGAGCTGACGTTCCAACTACCCAGTCCAGCGACTTGTGCTTGGGAATCTTTCTTCCCGTAGACATCACTGTGAAGTGAACATAACTTAAGGGTCAACTAAATAATGAACAAAGGGTATTTCTACAGAATATGACTGGTGAGTTTGGCCATCTATATACGTACTGCAGAGCACACATGCACAAATCATTCTGACATTAATTCAGTTATGGACTTCGCCTACATCCTGCATTCCATAAAATGTACCGTCGTACATGTAGGTCCTTTCACCCCAGCAAAATTTTATAAGTGCAGGCGTACACACGTAAACCGAAGCTCGAATAAGGGCAGTTAAATAAAAATTCTTTAGTGAAGGTAACTCAACATCAGTTACATGGACGGACCATTCCGCATACACCAATATGTGATAACATGCTTTTGATGCCTGAAAGATTTCAACTTTAACTTTAATTTGTGTGGCCCATTTAGGGTTATTAACCATTCACGCAGAATTTAAGCGCATTAAAAGCTGTTAACCTTTAGAGCGTACGGTCGCCAGGGACGGGCCAAAAAGATGTTGCGTTGTTGGATAAAATATTACTGGGTATGATACATATATAGACATCCGGACATGTCTGAAATATCTTAGAATTATGCTCCAAAATGACTTATTTAAAATTCAACTAACGTAGCCATTTCTATTCTAAAAGCATTTGAAAAGTTTCGTTAAAATTTCGTTACATCGGTCACTGAAACGCGAGAGAGGACGCTCGAGTCTGCGCGAGATACTGCATCTGGTCTTAGTTTCCTTGAACTTTAATCAGCCATCTCACTCGTACGGTTTATAGTGGATGGTAGGTGGGATATGGCCGTTGGTGCGCAAGCTTTTAACTCTTTTTCTTCGGTCCTCAGCGTGAGTGTCAGTCTTTCTAAAGGTGGCCATATGAAAACTTCTCGATGTCAGATATGAGCAGGTACTTTATGCTTGACGTAGTTTAAGGGGCATGCTACGCACGTAGACGTCGACTTTATGACAGATTAACCGGAGCCTCCATGCCCATCTCCGACCTCCGCGCTCTTAGGCTGCCATTCAAGAATAATTTGAGAATTAAAAAGGCACAGGGAGAGGGAGACAGCTGGCTACACAGCAGACATTGGCGGTACTCTTCAACTTCGACGGACAAAATATCAAAACCCGTCCAAGTTATCGATGGGTATCACTTGAACAGGAATAGCAGAATAGAACACAACAGAATGGAACAGAAAAACAGGAAGAGAACAGAATAACTGCTGTTGAACATCAAAAAACAAAGTCTTATCTTCCCTGAGGCAAATGTGGAAACTGGAGCGAGGCCAGTGGGTGGAAAGCAGACGCCGAGCATTAGTCTAAAGTAGGACAAACATGCAAAATGGTCATTTTGGCATATTGCCGGAAATTTGTGTTAAAAGAATCACATGTACACCAGTCTTAAAAGAATCATTCAAAAATAGCCATAGGCAGACAGGCGCTATATGCTAGTTGTCGCTATGAAACCATCAGATAACCAAAACGCACGAATGAAAGTGATCAGAATAGGGCTTCTTTTTGGAAGTGGGGCCTTGCATCAACTAACCAGTCTGCCCAAGATGTCATTTTGTACCATATACATGCGGCATTTTATATGCTCATCAGAACAAGCAAGTGTCCTATTTTAAGACTGACCACTGCATCTTCCGGGAGTTATACGCCTAGGATAGAAAGCACTAACGGGTGTTGTATAAAAGCTGCTTGCCAGAGGAGGTAGTACTCGTAGTGCTTAGGGGTTGCATGACAAATAAAGAAAAAAAGGAACCAAATAATTACCACCGGCAAAATATGGCTATGTAAGTCGAAACATTATTTTGGATTCGTATATAAAGGTGGGAAATGTGATTAAAATTTCTCTACTACGAAAGTAAAGACTGTTTTTGCACCGGAGAACACTCGAATAACCGGGTTCGACAGGAACAATCAAACAGAAGAGGGAATTTATCGGAGAGCTTCACAGAAATTTTAATCATTCATGCCCGTCGGGAAGCGAGCAAATCGCTGCATGCAATGTCCCATTGAAATGGTTCACGGAGTCTTCAATTTCTGAATTTTGGACAAAGAATGCTGATTTAAGTAATTTCACTGTTATCCTGTGCCGCGTCCAGTCAGTCCTCAGGAAGAGTCCGAGTACTTTTTCCCACTGCCTTACTGCTACTGTCATAAAAACCCGATGTGCATCGAAACGGTTGTCGCGCCTACCACCAGAAGCCCCTGCATGCTTTTCCTTGCCAGAGCGAGGTATCGAATCAAACCTCTAATACCTCTTACGAACCGGTCGTTGACATTTTCTCACTGATCGAAAATAAGCGACTCATTGTGTGCATAGTAAGAAGATAGAGAGGGCCAGTTAACAATCCAAAAAGTCATCTTGATCTTTTCGCGCCACCGATGAGCAGAAAAAGGGATTGTTTTATACTTGCAGCACTCTTCTTTTCTGACTGGTGAGTCTTTTTTTCTGAAAATTGGAATAAGCGGAGATCGAGGTGTACGAAGCCAAGTTCTGAAACCAGCCGCCTTTTCGTCAGTATATCCTAGGACAAAATTGGGTACTGCAAGTGACAGGCGAAATTAACCCCTAGCAGTGAAAGGTAAAAAAGGGTGAGTGGACTCCTTTTCCTTGTTGCTGTCCTGTTCCGCTGACCCGATGTTGCATCTAGCGCTGAAGTCGGCGGAAAGAAAGAGACTCAATGGTTGGGCGAATAATTCCTTTCAGCCGAAGCTTCCGATTCTGAAGTCGAATCCAACATTGGATATAGCAACAGTATTGCAACTTTTATTTTGCTTCGGTCTCAACTTTTCTCAGAGTTCGGAACTTGCTCAGTCATCAACCCTCGTAACTTTTCACCATGAGCTAATTTTTGTGGTACTACCTGGCAAGCCATGAAGTTAGCGCCATGCGCTAACGCTTGGTTTGTCAGCATCAATCAGCTTTAGGTCATTCAGATCAGAACCCCTTTTAAAACTTTTTTAATTTTAATAGGCCAGGGGGATTTGCCACACATCTGGTCATAGTCATAAAAATGCACTTCCTCTTTGCCCTGAAACCCAGTCTAGAATCTCACAGACAGCTCCATAGCGACAGGTAATGCTGTGGAGGGTGTGGAAACAAAAATTAGGGAGACTGGAGTGAGCAAGGCGGAACGGAACCAGTTGAGTACTGTAATCTAGCGGTGATGCGTCCATCCACCAACATTCCTGCTTTTTGTCCTTTTTCAGGCAGTTATACCCAGAATATTCATAGGCTGGGAATATCGCTGGCTGCTGTTGACTTATAAGTCATAAATGGTCATTCCAGTCCCACTTGTCCTTGTCGGCATTCCTACAGTCATTTTTCGCTATTGTCCACCTCCATTGGTATATGGTTTTCATCAAACTGACTGATACTCCATTCTACCTGTTTTCAAAATCTTGACGTACAGAAGTTTGACGTTGCTCCTATCTCCTTTCAAGGCTTCTTATGGGGAGACGGATAGCGTTCTGTCCTCCAGCACCTTCATTTATGACAGCTTCTACAGCAACAATGGAGTCATTGATCCGGCAGCCTACGACTTCCCCAATCGGGTTGTAACCAAGGTTAGGCGCTATGAAAAACTTTCGGACTTGGAACTGTCCTCATTCACGGACACCTCCTGCCTATCCACACCTCCACAGTTGCGTCGTAATGTGCAGCAGCAACCCCAAAGTAATGAGGCCTGTCTCGGATCTGAGGTAATGCATATTCCTTGCATATTCGTTAAACTCTCAAAAACAATTTGTTACCACTTCTGAAAGTTTGACTTCACGAAACAAGGTTTAGCTTTGATCAAGAAAATAATAAATTGTAGGATTACGTTCGTATGCTGTTGGTTACCCCTTCAAGATTAAGGAGAAATACCAAGAAGAAACACATAAAGTCTTTATTGCGTAATGGGTTCTGGCAGATTTTCAAAATTAATCTAACCAAACTGTGAAAATTTTGGTGGCTTCGATGAGGTTTGAGATCACCGCAACAAATGCAAGGCTTGAGTACAGACAATGCCCTAACGGCCTGAGCTAAGAAGCCCCAACTGGGAGATATGAGTTAAATCATATCTGTTTCAAGTCTCAATTAGGTCAGATGGGTTATTAAAATCTAAAAAAAACAACTTTTCATAAGATGAAGTTGGTAATCACCGGGTGAATTGTAGATTGGTTTTTAGGAAATAATGCTTCGCCAGTGTACTTACTGGTTCAGAGTTGGTGGACTGAATACGCTGTGGTAAGCTGTGGAGGTCACTTGACTCAAAGGTTATCGAACCCATTGCTCTCGGTTGGGGTCTAGTAGATCAGGTGGTTGGAGTGCTGACTGTACGCAAGCCTTGCACTCGTCGTGCGTTCGATCCCCACTGAGGCCACCGAGGTGTTCACAGTTGGACCAAAGGATTTATTCTATAACTAAGTTGAATTATTACCTAGTAATTTATTAAAGGAAAGCAGAGGAAACTCTTACGCATTTTGAAACTTCACTTCAATGTACTCTTGGCATGTTTATGCATTCCCTTTTCTCTATGCATAAAAGTAGGCAAAGCTACCTATTTTTCTCCCAAAATCTATACGAATCGACGCAATATCGCCGTATTTGTTTCTTCCGTGAACTTCCCATGGAAACGTTCGATTGCTCATTTACAAAAGCTATATTACTGCAGATCAACAGGATCGGCCAAACGAAGCTTATCCAGCTCTTGTACTTTTATAATCGAGCAGTAATTTTTCACTATCATGCACCAAGATCTAAATTAACTGTCTTTAGGAAATCAAAACATAGCACTGATAACTGTATTATAAAAGCTGCTTTTAATGTAACCAAATTTAGGATTTAGTTCGAAAAAAGCTGAGTTTGTGTGACATTGAATTTATCTCATCGTTGAACTGTAGGTAATATAAGAACTAATTAGCTTTGTGCAAAGAAGGTTTCAGTTTTTAACTGTAGATCATATGCAACCTTACTTGGAGTGGTAGCCAAAACTAAGCATTTATAAGTAGTATTTTGCTCCAAAGACGAGTTGTCCTAGTTATCCTTTCAGGATATAATTCGAGTTTTCAGAAGATGAAGTATTTGAAGGCTTTTTCACGTGACGGTTGATTAAGCGTGAGTTCTTTGACTAGGCGTCTGTTTAAGATGTACGCTGCGGCATAATTTCGTAGTCTGATTCTTTGAACTCTTGAAATGTCTTCTGTGCAGTGTTTGCGGTATTCGATAAAGTTCTTGATCACCAGCTGCAATGCCATCGGGCTATAGGTCGCTTTTACTGTGCGATAGAATTACGGAGCCCGCCTCAAATCGATGAATTAATTGGTTTTCTCTCAATTTGTGTGAATAGAATTCATCCAGCTTTTTCCCTTTCAAACTTAACCCTTGTGGTGAAAAATGTATAATTGATAAATGCTTAAGTCATATTTCTGTCATTTATGCCTTAGCATGCGATCGTTTCAATGCCTGTTCGAATTTTTTCGTCTAAAAAGTCGAAGTGGATTCGTGTTCGAACAGTGCACACGTTAACCGTTCTTTCGGTGTTTTTTTTATTGTTTGGCGCCGTTTCCGCTATTCTTCATTCTTCCTCGAAAAAGTATAAACAATATCATGAATACCGTTTCAACTTTATTGACAGTCTTTAATCAGAAGGTAATAACGGTGAAAACGAGAAACCTTAGATAAATGAATCATTTCAAAAGTGAGAATCACACAGGTATATTTGAGTAAAATGTATATTCTCCTGTGGACTTCAAACTTGCGACCAATAACAGTTAATCTTACTGAAGATCAGCCTTAGATTACCTTCCCGTTAACCGGAATCGTTTTATACTAAACACTTTTCGAAACTTTGTAAAAATATGTGAGCTTGTACTGGAAACGTTTGATAGAACCCACAGTTTCTCAAGTTTACTAAAGCTGTTTGCGGTATTTGAAAAACTAAAGAAGACAATATTACGTTGTTGTTGTGTTGTATTTTTTTTAAATACGTCGATTCGAGCTATTTTTAGATGTCGGTCTGTGAATTTTGCTATACTCAAGTATAGTCAATGGATGTGCAAGAACAAATTCTGTAATAAGCCTTAAGAATATTCTTTTGATACAATGCTTTCTGCACTTTCAAAGTTTAAGATATTGTGTTTTTTAAATCGTTCCATTCCACAGCTGAAGCGATCACACAAACGAGAAGTGAACTGGGGTGATCGGAGCTCCATTCGCCTCTCCGTTGATTACACGAAGCAGTTTTCCAAAGCCGCATCAGCGAACTCGGACAAAGTATGACCCGACACGTCCATAAACCTAATACCCTTAATTTTTCTTGTACATCTTTAACATAGTGCCTTTGATTTAAAATGTGGATTCAAAAAATTTATTGAGTGAGTGTTTGCAAAATATCAATGTAACCCGAGAGTCCGAATCTCACAAATCTCAACCAAAACACTCGGGAAAATTAGCTGTTTTTTCCTCATGATTAAAGCTAGCATAATTGCAAAACATCTTGTTAATTTGTTTTTTGAAAATCTAACGGAGAAAGTGTATTTTGATTTTTCTTTTTTGAATGATAATTTAATCAATTGTAATTTTGATATTTGTGAATAATAAGGTATTTTTTTCTGATTGTGAGATAACTTAGACAACCGTGAAGTGAGAACACATTTCATTACTGATTCATAGCATAACTATTTTTTCAGCATGCTTTTGAACTATACAAAAATTTTGCTTAATGGCACCATCATGGTTTTGTCCTAAGGTTTGAAAATTTGACCCCAACTGCCTTTTCCAAATTTGCCGAGAGTAAAACGGCAACACTTCAAGACAAACCTACCTGAAAATGAAGTACTTCCTCAACGACTATGGATTATTCGTGCTACACAAAAACTAAAAATAAGCAATTTCAGTCAAACTGGCCAATTAGCTGGCAAAGGTTCTTGCTGTTAGCAACCAATGCTTAGTCGTGCGTTGTTTTGGATACTTGGCGACAGCGTTTTGGACACGTTTTACGTACATGTCCTCCTACATCACATCTTTATGTGATACTGTCAATGCACATACTTTACAATACGACTTTCAGTGTTCAAAATATCCATCCAGTGTCTATAGAATTTACGAGACTCGACATATCCGAAAATTCTCTGATTTCTTCAATAGCCAAGCACAGACTAGATATGTACCGTTAGTTCTCTTTTTAAGGAATCAAATTTAGAGATTAAGTTGCCATGAATAAGGATTTTGGATTTAGCCTAACTAAATTCCATTAATTTTTTTCCATCCATCAAAATTAAGAAACCTTTTGGCCTATGTTCATATTTACAAAGATGCATACATATATTCTACTATGTTTTCAATATGTTCACTGCAGAAGTATATTCTTTGGTATGCTTGTAGGGGAAGTGTTTTACGTAATACTAGCATATGAATGAGCATTTAGTTGAATTTTTTCCCATTCTCTAATATAATACTTCGTTTAGAGGCGTTCATTGCGGTTTTTAATAGGTTTCTTTTCTTTTCTTCCTTTCTGCCAATACCTATGAAATGTGCAGTTTTTATTTCTTTTTAATTTTGGTATGCTTAACTCTTCACTTTTTGTTACCCAGGATGAACCAAATTACTTCAAAATCTGCTTTGCAACTGAGTTCTCAGATGACGAGGACGTCGCGAGACAGGAGCTCGAACCAATAGAAGTTGTTGAGGTGAATTCTGATCTCCCGGAAACTTTGCCGAAGATTGAACAGCCATTTTTGCCCCTTATTTCACAGGCATCCACCATACTCTACCAAGCTGAAGCTGTGAGTGTTTCGGTGAATGTTTTTCATGTCAGCGTTTAACCATAAGCATCCTTTCTGTTGATTTAACTATTAGTCTACTTGATCGTTGTGAACGTTGGTGAAGCCTAAGAATTAGGTCATGTTAGATTTAGGGATTCCTGTTTCAGATGAATTTAGTCAATCTAGGTAAAATAGAGTACCAAACAAGTAATGGGATTGTATAGCTTCTTCCTACGATTAAACCTAGTCAATGACCAGTGTCCTCCGGTTACTTTAGAAGTGATTCAAAAGCCGCTATCTTTGTTCCTCTACACCAAACCCCGCAGCTATTTACAACCAATCGACGAAGGGGATATTCCGTAATCGAATAGCTGATAATTAGCTCATTTCGCAAATCAACAGAATGTTAATTCCTTAGGCGCCATTTCATTTTCTATCTAGGCTTATTTGATTGTCCTGTAAATGGATAAAACTTTCGTTTGGATACGTAGGAAACTGAGGAAGAGGGTGATTTATTTAGTAGGCTAAAACCAACGCAAGCCTCTCATGGTACACGGTTCAATTGAATATTTACTAAGAAGAGGTTTTCAGTCGGGAAGGCATATTTTTTGACATATTTTGAAACGTAACGTTGGCCACCCACCTTTAGGGACTAGACAGGCGTTAACACAGTTTCAAGCACACACCTCGGGATTTGTATGAGCACTGTGCATGGTGCGTAGATAGTCCGTGCTGATTGTAAGTATAAAACACATCTCATTGTTAATATGTCACAAAGAATGGCATTTTCAGTATTTAAAGCCGAAAATAATTTCCGAATAATTATATTTCAGCATAAAGACTACGCGTCTTTGTCCGATATAACTATTTATGAACTATGAAAGAGGAGCGTAATCAGGAACGGAGCAGTTGTTTTCGCTTCGATCTCTAGGGCATATAGCAAAAATTAAGGTCATTTATAAACTTGCAGTGCATTCGTGCAAGGCAATATTTATATATGTTACGGCCAGGAAAAAATCTCCCGTTAGGTGGAAATCTTAAAGACAGTCGATCAGCTTGTTCATTAGGTTTCCATTGCCCTCGATTTGCTGGTCACCTGCAGCAGAACGAAAATATCTTTACTGGTGTTACAACTGAATAGGTTACGATTACTATTTACGAATTTAAAGTATTGATTAAAGTGTACTTCTCTTGCCATAAATACTGAACCTTATTTCGCTGTATGGGACCATAATGCCTCTTTACTTTCAAAATACGCGTAGGCAGAAACTAGTGGGGCGTACGCTTGAATATTTTCGATTTATTATGTAGCAAAACCTGACCAATGGGCGCACGGTTCACAGTCAAATCATCCGTGGATTCTTTCAGGTAACTTGAAGGAGATTTTTACATGCCCTGTTCATCGAAAATCACCCATCATAATGACGCAGGGTTTTTCCCTAAGCACCAGAGACACGAGACTTGCTTTAATCGGCTTTACCTAACTGTTCGTCTGATGAGTGTCTTTGTCTTTGCTCCCTACCTTCCCCCCCCTACATTAGGGCGGTACGCACCATCTTGCACACGCAATGGCCCTGACTCGTTAGCAAATCACACTTGATTACGCAAAGCACAGTGCCAATTACCGGTGCACATCTCAGTAATCAGCAACTGTGAAGTAAGGTCTACAATAAAAAAAATAAAGAACTACTTTAGTCTTCACGGGAAGAGTTTTGTCATCTCGTCTGCTTAGTATTATATTTTAAGTACAGGTACCCAACCTTTTTAGTTAAAGGACGGATTCGGAAACATGGGCGATTTAAAGGCAATATTCTAAGAGCTTCTGACGTGGAAACAGGCTCTTTGAAAAACGCTATGATAAACTGACTTAGAGGCCTCAGGACGGCTCAAATTCAAAAAAAATAGCTCCTTTGCATAAGGATAAAACGGGGTGAACAAAGTTGTTTAGGTAAAAAAATTGAAGATAAGCAAGAGGCAGGCGTCAATGTCTCAAATAAGATGCAGCGACTCTACTTTCAGCAGCCGACCAAAATCAGTACTCTATGTTGTCCCTTTCGTCCCTTGAAATATTGCGCGATTTTCGGTTTATATCGTAGGTGATATAACTCATGCAATGTTTTCTGAAAATTTGACTCGAAAGTTAAACGCTCATATAGTTTTCGTTATTTTTGTTTGTTGAGTGGAGTTGAGGCTCAGAATGCGTTTTTTAAAGAACGCTGCATGTTTAATGCAGTATCTTTAGGGAAAAGAGACAAGATTTGGGCAAAATCGGAGGTTGCCGGCCATTCAAGAAATTTCCTATGCTATTCAATATCGCAGAGCAAAGTTCATGGTTTTTCTGCATTATAATATAGAATGACATTAAAATAAGTAAGAAAGTTTCCAAATATATTCCTTCTGCTATTTGAAAATTTGGTCTTAATTTACTGAAGATCAGGTGGAGGAAAATGTGAGGAATCGCATTGTTTTCCAAATACATGCAAATAATTCAGCGTAATAAACTAACTTTTGCAAATATGTTTCGTTTTTTCCCCTCGAAATGCAAGAATAAACTTGGTTGCCAGGAGGTTTTGTTTAAATATGCTGACAAAGTGGAACGATTACAAGATACATAGAGATAGCCTTTTAGATTTATATAAATAAAGGCCACTTTAAGTTGTTAGCAAGAAATAAGGTACGTTTTAACAATATACTATCCGCTTATCTAGAATTTAGAAACGCAATGGACAGAAAATTACCAGTTTTTAGCCACCGTGGTGATTATTTAAAATTTTAGAACAAGACAATAGAATAAACAAGTATAACGGATAATGCTCTAATATAAAGCCAAATGTGAGTTCTTTCATATTAGGCAGAAAATGCAACAATTCTTTTAAATAAAGTCAAGAAACCGGTCAAAATTCTCCATTTTAATCTTAATTCAACTTTTAAAAAATTACGCAGATATTCGACAGTGAGTTATCAACTTTAGACACTTCTTAAAGAGATTCCTTATTATAGAAAGTTTCTTAATTGATCTTAGGCAGATTAATTGCGGAATTCTGTTGTGGACGTTAATTTTTGTCTGCAATGTGTTTTCATGTTTGGGTGATCCACAAATATAACCTCAATGGTCAGCTGCAGTAAAATTCAGATCCGAAATCTTGCCTATTTGGCAAATAATTTTAAGAGCCATCTTATTGTGAAGGTTTTGATGAGCACATAGGACAGAATCTACATTTACGGCCAAGGGATTGAAAACACCGAAAATCGTGAAATTTTCGCCGGTATTTCAAGGATGAGCTGACACTTATTTTAATTTAATATAAAAATACTAATAAATAAACTTAGCGCATGAAAAGTTCTCTTTATGCACACAAAATGGTATGCTTACGATATAAGGTGATAATTCTATTTAGATTTATTATTTGTAGTTACAGCGATTAATCACATTTTGGGCATAGATCGCTTTTTTGAGAAAAACGTTGGTATTTATGAACGAAGAAATATTACTTTTCATATTTTCTTTAGATTTTACATTCCTTTTGAGTATTTTTCATAGTATTTCAAAGCTTTTGGACTTGCATTAGTGCCGGTTTTCGGCACTTTGCATGTGATACGCCCCTAACCTGTATTTAATCCAGAAACGACCTTATAAATTTCCGTCCACTCATTTTCACCTCATGTTTTAGTTATAATCGGCCAGTTCTACTTCATTTATAGGAGCAATGAGTTAATTGATATTTGTAGCATAAACTACAAGGCAGGTTCTCGACTCAGGAACCCATGAATCAAAATATGCCTGCTAGTTCGACTTAATAATTTAATGTTATTTGGTTGAGTTTAAGGATTTTAATTTTTGCTGAATCCCAATTATTTTTTTCCGGGTACATGTTGGGCGAAGCAAACTTTGTACTCACTCTGTTATTGAATTTGTCCTGATCATATTTTTCCTACTAAAAATCTTCACGAACTTCAAAGAATGAATTCAATGATTCTACTGCCATGAAGTCCTCCTCCTCCTACAACCAATGAAGAAAGGCGCATAAGGGATGAATTTTACTGCATGACTAAGTTATTCACACTGATAGAATAGTACATGCAGATGTTTGCACTTTTTGACGGCGGAGGTTTGGCTAAATTGGCGGAGCACTACACAATACTAGATTCTGACAGATATTATTCTTAACCCTTATACATACATTTCAGGTAGTTTTAGTGAAATTGAATATTACTTCGGGCGCTTCGTTTTATTAGTCTCGTCTGATATCTTTCAAATGCACATGCAAAATATAATGTCTGTATTTCACTGTCACCATTCCGTGGCTTGTGATTGTTGCATTGGTTTTACTTATTTCAAAAAGACCTCATTCTTACGTGCCATGCAAAATTTCAGTCGGTGAACAACGTCGAACTTTTGACGGCTAGGACAAAAAACCTGGTAGGTTTTGACCTTTTATCACCGACAAAATTCGTCCTAAAAGCATTTAATTTTTAAGGTACTAGTTAGGTAGAATGTGAGCTTATGGATGCGTGAAAGCTAAAAATTTGGTGAAATACTGACTTATCGTCTAACTGGTTTAATAAACGTATAGTATTTAGGTATTGTGTTGAAAGAATTACTTTAAATTTACTTGTTTCAAAAAAGAATAACGGCGTTTAGTTTTTTTCAATTCACATAGCTTGAATGTTTCTTGTGCAGTTGCTTACTATTATTCTAGGTTTCATGACTTTAAAAATGTCCAGTTTAAATATATTTGAAAGCTAGCACTTAAATGTGGAGTCTTTTGCCTCTGATCTATCTCTAGAAATGTTTTTGTTAACTGCATAGTTTAGGAATCAAGCTATCCTGATGGAACGTAGACTTATTTTGTAAAATCTATACCAACTTTAAGCTGATTGAATCGTGGGATCCGGTTATCCGCCGTTCGAAACCGGTCGTTAACGACAGAACTACGCTATAATTTTGGAACTAATGTTTTATCTCCTTCCTCAATTACCCTGGCCTTTGGGTTGGGTGGAAACATAATACAGTATTTTAAATGGGGATAATATATTTAAAAATGTTCTATATTGCCGAAAATCCAAGCATGTACATTGCAAGAGGTTGAACCTAGATTATTAAATATATCATTTTTAGCATTTTGTGTATAATAATATCTGAGTTATCTCTTTATCATACACTTTCATTCACACATTTTTTGACGCATGAAATGCCTTTGCGAGTTAAACATGCAGTTAGCAAACCGAGTGTTGGAAGTCGCAACTTGGATTTAGTTCAGGATTTTTAGTTAAATGTATTTCTTTGTCTTTTTTTTGACTAAATGTCGCCTAGTTGGTCAAAAGTGTCTCGTTGTGGGAACTAATATTTAGGCTATTTTAATTTTTTTCTTTAAAAATGGAATTTTTAACTTCCCCTGCCCATTTATTTAGCACATCAACGTTTATTCTTATATCGAATGACGTCTGTCGAATGAAATATAAACCTCTCATTTAAATACCCGTCTGCTTTAGCTTGGAACTCTACCCACAATCAATGGTTTCTTCTTCCGGGAGGCTCTGGAGAAGCTTATTATTTCGCAACTACAACTTATTTTAAATGACCTGCTGTGCCAAATATCCGGTGAGCCATAAGTGAAGCTTACATCCTTCACTGTTTGCTTACTGGTCAAAAGTAGCCGATGGAACTAATTCGAATATAAATTCTCTTAACGACCAAGGCATTGTTCAATAAGTACAGTTTGTAGAATTTTGGACTTTAAAGCAGAAAACGGATAGCTTAAAGCAGTGATTATTTTTCTTTACGTTGTGTAGGTTTAAACGTCTTCAAAATACCTCTAGAAGAATATGCCAAAACTTAGTTATTGGGTCCACTTTGTCCTATTATGTGTACTTTGCCCTCGATTATAGTTCGCAATGTGCAGAAGTCACACACATGAGGCAAGCAGGCAAGAGATAATCGCAACTTTAAAACTGATTGAAAATTCCTATGAAGAACTCTCAATCATTTCGGTTCAAACCAGATGTGCGATTTGAAGTTCCCTGCAGTTTTCAATGATTTTTTTCATTTATTAATCTCAGGGTTATTTCAAAATGCAAACACATTTGAACTTCTTCTTACTTTAATTCGTTACGGAGGTTATTTTATGTTTCTTCCTTCGGAATTTTAACCTTGAATTTTACGAAGTGTGCGATTTTATAGAGTTGTATTGTGAGGCATTTGCATCTATGAATAAATTCTTCTCCATCACCTAGCATTATTTACGTTTTTTGTTAGAGCGAAATAATCTTTGAAATTTTCAGGGTATTTATTGTACTACACCCCTTTGAATATACAGCAACACTGCCATCAACTTTAATAAACATCCTTCCGATTAAAATATCCTACTTATAAGGGAGCAGTCAATGCAAATTTTCTGATCCAGTAATAAATATCATCGTTCAATTAAGTTCGATCGTCGTTATTTCTTCTGAAATATTTTCGCGAAACCAATTTATATAATGAATCAATGAAATGATTTAGTCAACTTTTAAGTTATGCATATATTAGAACTCTATTTGGCCCTTCAGGCAAACCACACGAATATCGCAAACTTCATTTGATATATATTTTTATAAAATTGTCCTTACATACTTCTGAAAAATACGCGCCTATCTGTGAATATAATTTGGCGTATTTTCAAACGATGCACACCAAATCACACTTGGGGAAAATGATCAGTATGCAGAGATAACTAAGCCTCCAGACTTGAGCATTGGACAATCAGGTTTCATTTTTATAAATGGCGTGCTCGCGCCTCGGTAATGCATAAAAGTATCCCTTATAAGTAATTTAAACTGTTCCTACTGGTAAATTAGGCATCGTAAACCTGGGCATATAAATAAATTTTGCGGGTCTTATAGAGAACAGGGATTGAATGGATAGTGTTGCTGCCTAAACGAGGTTTCGATTCAAGGTAGGAAGGAAAATCAAGGGTAAAACTTCATTGGACTTACAGTACATACAAAACCGTTTTCTACTTTGTCGATGAAACTATATTTTCCTATCAGTTTCTAATTGTTACTTTCGATTCCATGCTATTTGTAGATTTAAACAACGAATTGATGCGGGAGCTTCCGCTTCGGGATGAACTGCAAATAGAAAATGAGGAACGAAAAGCTAACTTACATGAACTTTTGCTGTAAGTTATTTCTGATCGAATTAGTATGCGCAACATGGAAATCATTAACGCCTCACGACCAGTGAATAGGAACAAAAGTATCTATACATCTAAAACCCAGTAAATTGGGAGAACCACCTCCTTAAATTAATACTTTTGGCTCAAAGCTAGCATTTTCTGCTTAATTCCCGACAACGTTATCTGCCGCTAAAGAACCGGGACGCAGATTTGCTAGGTTACAATCTGTACTGAATGATACAAAGTTGAATGTTGCAGACAATGTGTTCTTCAATTTGATTATACATTTTGGGAAAGTTATCGCAGAAAAGATAAAAAGAGGTTTCATTGAAGGCCTTTCGAAATACTGCGGCAACTATTATTGTGATCTTTGTAGTTTCATGCTGGCTGGTGTATATGGATTGATATATACAGTCAGTGACCGATGTCGTAATAGTTTTGAAAATTTTAAACGCATTTTACATATGGAAGAATTATGTAAGTTGAGTTGTAATACTTATTATCTTCACATCCTCATCATTGTCACCACAGCATATTTCAGACGCACAATCATGTCAGTTCGGAAAAATGCCTTTTCTGCTTCCTGGGGAAACCTCTCCTAACAAGGAAATAGTTGCCTAAGTCGTGTGCATTTTTTCTATCCATATTGAGGCTCTTTAATCAGTATCAATCAGAATATTTTGAGTAGATGAAGGAACCCCTTAAAAGTCCTATTGAAACGGTATAGGCCTTTACAAATTTAAAAATATTTTAAAGAAAACAATCAAAAATATTCTTTCATCTACTCACTTAACAGCAAGCCACGCCTTATTCAAATTTCCTCTCTAGTGATTGTGATTTTTTGAACTAAAAATTGTTCGGGAATCGGAAAAAAAGTTTTTAAAACCTAAACATGCCCTTCGGTTGATTAAAAAAGTCGAGGCGGATGTGATTTCCTATCAAGTGAGTACAAGAAAAATTATGTTTGCCTTTTTTCTACAATATTCATTTGAATATTACTTGCATCGAAATTTAATTAGAAATATTTATAACAATGAGATCTTTTAGGAGACCTAAACAACCCTAAAAGTCATGTCCAAATAACCTGACTCCATGCGCTGCACGTAATAATATCAGAATAAATTCCTTGATTGTTCTCTGGAGTTCATATAATGAAAACCACATAGAGAACGCTGGGGAATCACTAAGGAGCCAAACCTCTCCTTGCTGCGTCATGCAGCAGCAGAAACATCAGGGAAACACGTGTCCACGCTTTTAGCTAGTATCTATGTCGGGAGTACGGTATACCATCTTCGCCATATACATTTTATACTTGGCTTAGCACTACTTGTTTTTACAATGTGCATTACGTGGTTGTTCCACAGTGGTTGATTGTCTTTGACCCAAATTTTCATTGAAATTTCGGGTCTGACCTGACTCCATGTCCTGCATTTACTAATTTCAGAAATTATTTCCTTGATATATGTTCATGCAATGTTAGCACATGACCTCCGCTTCTTGAGGTTGGAATCCAGCTGTATCCTCCTCTGTTCACCGGCCATCTGGACTGCTGGTGATAACAAACCTTCCACCTATGGCACATAGAAATCTTATTAAGACAATAACACGCCAGACAGCTTTTTCACAGCCACTACTGATTGTCAGTAGGCCATAGGGCTGGTTGATGCCTTCCAAAGTGAGATGTGTAAACCTTTCACGTAAACGCTTGACTCTCACGTGTTATATTTGCAATCTTTTTCAGCGTTCCTTATCGCCAGTCGCCTAGCTGATGAGCGGACGGAATGGGATCGAGCACGATTCCAATAATAACAGTTGATGGTTACGACCTATCTGAAAAGTTCATTTACCTCACCTAAAAAGGTCTACAGGCCTACTGACGATAGTTAGCGACCATGAATCGGCTGTCTGCGTCTAGAGTATCAGTAACTTAACGAGCTTTATGTATATAAAAGGGAAGCAACTATCGACAAAGACTGCGAGACTGACAAGGCCACTTCTGATTTGGTTGTCATTTTCAGATGGCCTTACACAAACACAGAGTTGCCGCAGTGGGCCTCAAACTCACGTTCTATGGTCATCGAGTCTTATCAAAGTCCGACACTCTACCACGAATCTGTGGCCCTGTGGGTTGAACTCGCGAATATTTCCTATCGTGGGATTGGCAACCGACCTGATAGCGGGCCTGCGACTCACTGATAGAGTGTCGGTCTTATGAACGTTCAATGAGCAAAAATCCGGATTGGAATCACAGGTCCTGCAAACCTGAGGTTGGGTATGGTTGACTGGCCATTCCTGTCTACCTCTTGTATTATAACTGGTCTATTCGCGGGTGTGCGCAATATCTCTAGAGTAAGCCCTAATGCAATGCGTGTCGAGGGTATCCGTGACCCAATCCTTAGCCGTCCATCGGTTGGAAATGCTATGTATTATACGCGTTAACATATCTTATATATTATTCCTCGGAGTAATATGATAGTCATTTAAAACTTTCTTTGCTTTGCATGATAACACTTTAAATTTCCCTATAACCTCACTTGCAGCTTTTATAAGCGCGTGCATCGTAATACAAACACATGGTTTTCTAGTTCCTTAAGAGCTCGCAAACTCCACCATGCACTTGATTGCAAGTTGGTCCGTCCTACGATGCTTCTCCCTCTTCATCAGCCAATCAGTGCTGAGTACCACTCCGCAGAAAGTTTCGATATTAAATCTCCGAGAGAGAAATCTCCACAACTCTCCTCTGTCCAAACACCCACCAGTCCCAGAATTGCAAAGTTAAAGTCTTATTTTTTTGGATTCTTCAACAGGAAACGCTCCAAGGATACAAGCCCAATCGAACGGAGATCTGTCTAGCCGTATTTATTTGTCCTGAAATAATAACTGCATTTAAAAAACTTATCATTTTCCCATGTTAGTTTGTTGCGTATTCCAAGCAGATTAATGCTCCAGTGGACGTAGTCTATGAAGAGGTCTATTGTGTTAGTGTTGTCATGTACACATCAGCGTCAACAGTGGACTTCAAAAATCTTAAGTTCATTTAGTTCATGGCGGACTGCAACGACCGAATTGCTAAAACCTCCCTGGACGGTCTGCCTCTGAAATATCCTTCATACTTTTTCTAACTCCCCAAATAGAAATGTTGCTCTATTTTATGACTCACAACACTAACCTAGTAAGGGTTAACTGCGTGCGTGGCGGGCACTCAGTTCATACACGCCCTCGCGCTAAAAGGGCAAAGGAGAATAAGCTTCATCTTTCAATAAAAATTTAAAGCTCTCTTTTTCAGTTCTGACCGTGCGAGTGTTATGATGAATAGCCTAGTATCAGACTTCGCATTTCAGTCTTATTAAAGGCTATTAATTTTCCTGAGAATTGTATATCTGTTCCTTTACAAGCTGACATGCGGAGAATATACATCGGAAACCATAACTGGTCGAAGGAGAATGACTTTTGAAAACATAGGTCAGCGTGAAAAAGGGTACTTAATGTCGTAATCAATTTGTTTTGTGAAGTGTCGGCTAGCTCTGCTAGTCACTTGAAGCATGTAAGAGACACAATCAACAAAAAAGGACATCTGAACGAGACATCTCTTAACAAGAATGCTTCGCATTTAGTAGAACGGGAAAAGGTCAGAAGATCAGTACGGCTGAAGTGCAAGAATGCAGGAGGCTTTTAGCTTTTGACGTTTTGGAGGAGCGTAATATTTGATGTAATGTTGGTTATTATCCGGAATGTCACTTTGCAGATATTATCGTATATAATAAACACGTTAATAAATCGTGTTATAAAAAATGCAACGCAAATTGGAACTGAAAATTCGGAAGACAAGATTAGGTCATGATAATTGAAAGGTGTGGCTTTATCGGTAGGAATTTCCGAGAATACATGTTTGGAAAATGGCTTCAGTCGGAACACATAATTTATTTTTGACTGCCAACTTTTGAGACATTACTCAAGCCGTTCATAAGCAGTTGGAACTCAGTCTAATTTCTGTGGTTTGACGAACCTTCTCATCAGCCTTGTTAGATCATATTCGTTGAGCGATTTCAAATCCTCAGTGGGGAGGCGAACCGTGTTGATGGGTTACGAAAGAGAATTTGAATAGTCCACAGATGTCAGGAGAAGCACTCGATTTGCGGTTGTAGGCTTGGGTAAAAAAGATTTAAAAAAGAAGAGAAAAGCGTAAACCACGAAAAAATCCAGCTAGGGGAGACGCACCTAAATGCTTTCGCAAACAACAGGTGGCGTGGAAGTGAGTGAGGGAGCGCAACCTCACGTACGTACGCACGACTTGGTTTGTCTGAGCTTCTGAAAGCAGAATAAAACATGGGAACAGTGACATCCACGGTAATGCACGTAAATTATCCTTGCGAATTGGAAGTGTACCGAAAAAATGGATAAGGATGGATTAATAATAAAGAAAGCATTTCACACATTGACATTCACAAAGTAAAATGATAAGGCAGATGAACGGAAGCCTTTAATTTGAAAACATATTTGACTTTTTGGGGTGTGGATCATTTTGAATGCATGGCAAGTATCGGGCATTCCAATCTCTTTAGAAAACCGAAGTGCAGTAGCTTACAAGGACAGCAGCTCCGTTTATTTTTGTGTCTTTTTTATTAAGTTGAAGTAAGGTGTACACCTTTGAGCTTCGTATTTTTTACAAACAGCAGACGTTTACAAAAATTTTGAAAGTGGGATGTCAAATTCAAAGTAAATATCAAAAGACTACGGTATTACGAGACACTGTAATAGATTACTCACCGACATTAAATCAGTCCTTATTCTCCCTGTTGTGCCTGTGATCACTGGCTTTTTTCAATTAACCTTCTTTATTTTTGGCCCCTTAACAAGGTATCCATCCCTTTTGGAAAAGTACTGATGCACGTCATTTAAGTTTTTATTTTCTTAAAAAATCTTCTGTCTTCCTAATTTAATATTTAACGATGCCCGTATTTCATTATATACGTGTGAAATAAAATTATATATTTTTGGTTTGTTTTCTAACTTGATCCTCCTTGATGGATGAGATGCGCTGGCACTACCTAAAAGATATTCTAGGATTAGATTTTGCTTAAGGACAATTAACAGCACTTATTGAAAACGCAGATCCTAGACGCAAAATTTTCCAAACCTGTGGAACAACTTAAATGGCTGGGGTCCTGATGGAAAGCATGCAAAATCAACTTCCATATCCTGATTACACCCTTAAGTGTAAGACTTTTGAGCAAATGACTGTAGGACCCGTTTATTGATGGATAATACTTCAAATTCGGTCAAATCGCGTTTATGAACTTCTTATTATAGGAGTTTACAAACCACTTTTCGAATACCGGCTCACAAAGCGTCTGCTGAACATTGTCACTTTTTAGCTGGTCTTAGGAAACAGTATTTCCACAGAAACCCGTCAAATTATTTTATACTTTGTTGAACTAGAAACAACCTAAGCACTTAAATTGACCGTTTATGAAAAGGTAATTGTAAGTTGCCTTAATAAATTCTGCACTACACTATCAAGGGGATGTGAAAACGACTGATGAAACCAGAGGCGAAAATTATTTTGTGCCCAGGATGGAGTGGCTTGCAAATTTTTCTGTCTGAGAAGTTTCCCACTTCAAGCTCAGGTTACGTGAACATCAGACGGCTTTTCTACAGGGAGGCCCACTATCACTGCTGGCTACTCAGCAGTTCGAAGACTACGAACGACAATGTCTACCGTGTGCTGCACGGAATGCGCGTAGGGCGGTAAGTTTGGTTTGAATAAGTTTGCAATGAAGCAACTCTGCTCAGCATATGGCACACTCTCCCTTCCTTCATCCACCTAGCTCCAATGGATGCACCCTTGGGTGCAATGGCTGATAAAGCTACCAAGCTCACCTTCGCCTGTCACACGTGACTAGGGTTTCAAGAGGGTGGCTCGAATACCACAGAAAGACCAAAGTAAGAAAAAGCTACTGAGACTGAATCTTTGCTCTTAGCAGGATGGACTCATACCATTGGTTGGAAACCCGCCATGTGTCGTAAAAAATTCAAGTGCGTCAGATATATCATGTGACGGAATGCATTATTTTTTCGTTGAGATAACTTCCCCAGTGTCGGCCTTACTGCCCCTCTTCTCTGTCACTTGCACCGGTCGACTATCCAAGCCCGTTTCCCAACATGAACTGGAATTGGACGCAGTAGCATGGTCGTTGTGATTGCTCCATGTTTTTGCAAAGTGTAATGCCACGTCAATCGTTGGACGAACCACCAGCGGAACAGTTCATGGTGGGATCGAAATGTGAGAACAAATGCGGGTACCGTAAACCATTATCAATAGGTGCGTAGTCAAGCTAACAACTGTAATTGAGCAGTTGGATTAGCGACTGTTAAAATTATCGACTGCTACGACGAAATGCAGGTGAGCTAAATGACCAGTCCACTATTAAAGCTGTATTCTCTTATTGATAGCCCTCCCCCTCTGTGAAGATCGAAGCATAGGCTAGTCAGCAGACACAAGCGCATGTATTATTGCACACCGTGATCTTCTTTCCAACTTTAGCAGTACGTGCCTTACAAAGTGCAACCCTCTGCAATGAATTCCAGAGCCGCTAATTTTGGTATTTGTGCAGTGGCATAACATACGCATCCTATAAATACTGCAACCTTTCCGCATTCAACACGCTTATCTGCTGCTGCCTCTAGTGAGTGGTCTGGGTGTGAATCCGAAGCCTCAAGCAAATACAAATCTTGTTCCAGTGATCTGATATTCCTTTTCTCATGAGCTTCGTTCAATTCCCATTTTCGCTCGGCAAACGCTGTATTATATACAATGTAGTTCGAAAATAGAGCTGTAATATTTTCGGTGCAAAGTTTTGAAATTGTTCATATTCTATATTTTTAGGAAGACTGATTTTTATTCATCATTTTCCAACGTGTCTGTCCAGCTTGAAAAATTACAGTATACATTTTAGGCATGCATATTTGGTCGTGTGTAAGCTGGCAGTGTCCACTGAGTAACCATCAGCTCTGATTGGTTATTTTGCACTCCACAAGGCAAGTGTGGGTGAAAGTATACTTGCAATACTTGTCACGTGTCTCTGGAGCAAGTAACTGTTAAATGCTGGTTTCCCGCGAAACTTGCGGATTTTTACCGTCCTGTGGCAATGTCATCGAAAACGCAAGTGTTGCTGAAAACTCTTGCTAATCTGTTTTCTTTATTACATAAACTACTTAGGTATAACACGGTAATATAAATCTCTCTCCGTAATACAGGCAGCCTTGTGTAAAATTCCAAGAAGGTCAGGATTTGTGTTTGGGTTACTTTTGGTCGTCGGGTCAGAATACAGGAATACGTTCTCCTCCTAGCATGAAGCGCAAGGTTGCCCGTCTTCCTGGATGAACGCCTCTATTCCCGCATCTTTTCCATGCACTTGTATCAGCCTTTTAGTCCAGCAGCTCAATTTTTATATCCCTCAGCAATTTCCTCAAGCTAAAAAGAGAAGACTTACGAAGTATTTATTAGTGGCCGGGAAAAGTCCTTTAATAGTTCCTTAAGAGGCCACCCCTACTTTTTCCTTAAAGGGTATAATCACATAAATTCATGTGGTAAGACTGCTATCAAGGTCTTTAAGCGTTATAAATTTTACTGATTTGAAAGCGGTAAACGTAAGTTCTTTCAAAGGTATCTCCTAATTATCCTGTTCTTTTGTACTAATTTGTTTATTTTTCACGATGCTCCTCATGTTAGCCTGTTTTAAACCTCTGACTGAAGTGTGCAAACCTGCACGACTTAAGTAGTGATTTTAAAGTTTACCCAGATAGGAAAAACACATTTTAACCCAGCCGAGGAACTTTAAGACAGGTAAACATAACGGACTTCACTTGAGCTATTCTAAACTCGACTCTGAGTAACATTTGCCCAAGTTACGTGGAAGTGGCAAGTGCTAATATGATTTAATTGCAGGTTAAGCCATGTGTTTCGGTTCGCTTTCGACATTTAGCCTAGAGCAAGCAAACTCACGGGGTAGAAACGGTAAAGACTAAAATGACTGTTAAACAGGCGGAGTCCGTGAGCCATACTTGCGCGGGACTTTCAGGATTGTCATTTGCAGTCAATTACTTAGCATCCGGTCTAGTCAGACAGAACGGTAGGCTTTCTTAATAATTGACTAGGGTTTATGGAAAAGATGTCAAATCATGACTGTACTGTATTTAATTAACTCAAATAATCAATTATTTATTGGTTAATTTGGTGACCATACAGCTTAAATTAGTTAACATTTGAACCCGAGACCTTAGGCTATCGATAAGCATATTAATTATTGAAGAGTTAATCTCTCAGTTATCTGTCTCACTATAGAATTAGATATTCGCATCTTTTTACCTTCAACTCTTTAAATGCTTATTAGTAAGACCGGACGTTTGAGTTACTTACCGCTGCTAGATATCAAAACCAACGCTGGCGACTCATTTGTTAAAAATGCAAAGTTTGCTTTGCTGCAATATTTTAAGTGGTATCTCAGACACCCGTAAAAACGATTTAGGCCTCCCTAAACGAGAACAGTTTCCTCACCTGAAAATCGGTCTTAAATAGACCTCTCAGATTTTGTTTAAAACCTTATAGCAACAGAGTGCTTTTGTATGCTCATGAACTACTCGCTGTAATTCAGTAAACTTCAGACACGTCCTTCCATGATCATAGTTTATTCGCTTTAAATAAGAAATGGAAAAGATTTATCATAAGACTTACCTGGCGGGCAGTGTACCTGGGAGTTTTTCTTGAGGTCGTGACAGGCCAACGGTCAGTGCGGACATCACTATTTTCATAGAAAGCGCATATGTAGTACGTTCTTTGTTGCAGAGACACCGGTCACAACTGCACTTTAGATTGTACGGACAGGGCATGACTGACGGTATTATGCTCTGTTACTGTGTAGGTGAAAATTTTCCTTCAATGAATTGACCTCGTAAGCTGGATGAATCTTTTACAAATAGGCTCTTGAATCGGCTAAAGAGGTTCACATGAAGTAATCGACAAGAGAGTTATAAAGAAGTCAGATGAGGATATACTTTTAGCCAACGAATGCATACATTACCGTACTAACCGACAACGAACACAATGGGTAGAGTTAGGGGTAGGACTAAAGTTAAGGTTTGTTTGAATTTTAGGTAGGCTTGGATATGCAGGCATGTTATAGGTCTAATTAAGTGGCGAGAAACCAGCTCAGTTGAACGATGAAGGTGGACACATAAATTCATTTTTCACTGTCAGACACGTTACTGCTCGTCTTCGACCTTTAGACTTTAATGCTCCTATGGGCACCATTCCCTTACTATACGTCTCCCGATCGATTTGTCCGTTAATAGGGTCGTACAGTAGTTAGTTGTCGGTTAGTGAGATCGCACCACTATTAATTGCCCAATTTTTTTGAAACCTATTTCGTTTGTATTAAGTTACATCGTCGTTTTTAGGATTGGCTTACGTGTCATCAAAGGCACACGATCTTAAGTAGGTAAGGCCTGCAAATGTACGAGAAAAATTGTCAACCCCTCATCCGGTACTTGACCTGTTTCACGTTTTTGAAACTTTGATGCAAGTAAGTGGGAAATGTTCTCTTGTAGGACATTTATGCAGGTACCAGCAAACACATAACCAGCTGGATTATGGACTGGCCCGCAATCCCGTCAAATTAAAGAACATTTATCTTAATAGTGCCTCCTTTCAAACCTTTATTTTCACAAACGTGACATTCTTCTTTTAACTTATGCAAGGTGCTCATTGGACGTAGATGCAGTCACCCTGCCGCTCGCAATACACGAGTTTTCGTCAATCCCCTAATTCAAGCGTCTCTAGAGCAGTAGTTATTAACTCGTCAGACTCTCAGGAAGATAAATTAAGCCTCTGATTGAAAGCGCTAATTTTAAAAAATATGTGCACACTTTTCGCTTATGTGTTTATTATCGAGCCTTGCTAATTTATCTAGTCTAATAGGTTTCAGATAATGTCGAAGCTTTCAAAAATACCAAAGTGCTCATTGAATTCATTCCTTTCCACAACTGTTTTTTTTTTCGAGCTGTGCCTCCTCTGTTATTTTTAGAGCAAGTTACACTGTTGACTTAAACGGTACGTTCGATTTAACGTCACTCGATTCAAGTTGGTCTTGGAGAATCTAACCAATATCATTGAACTCTCAAAGCTTCCCGACATGCAAGATATTCACTGAACGCGAGTGCTCTCCGTCCTCAAGTTTCAGGTAAAACGACCTTAAAATTTGTGTGTTTACTAGCACTAGAGTCTTGAGAAGGAGCTGTAGTATGCAACAGCAGGAAAGGCACGTTTTCTCACAGTCAGTCCGTCAGACCCCTGGTTTTGTGAGTGCGATTTTTCCGCAAAGTCGCAAGAGCTTTGAGTGGCGAGAACAAAAGATTTCTGCGTCCTTCCAGGTACACAGCCTAGAACCAAGTTGAAAATCAGGTCCCCGATCATCTGTTGCACTTCTGGTTGACATTCTGAAAAAGTATAGACATCCAAACTGAAGGTACCTTCCGAAGCAGTTGTTGTAACCTGCAACTGAACACCTATTAAGCTCCCAACTGTCGGAATTTGTCTAATAGGGTGCACATCTGCATGCAGCAATTCTCCCAACGGAAAAATTAGTCATTCATCAACATGCAGGCACGATGAGCAACTGTACAGTGTGTATCTTGTAGCCGACTGCCACCGTCTTTGTTCACCAAACTGCTGCTCTAGGCATTTTTCACCTTCACGATGTCAGACGCTCGCTCGTACGGTCTGGACAACTTTGACATGCTCACACATGCGCATCCAGACAGACACGTCCTACCTTGCCTCATGTGCTTCAATAGGACACTAGACGTCCGAATAGGCCCCCACAAACTCATAAAACGGCCGACACCTTAGATTAATCCTCTTGGGCATAACTAAGTGCATTCAGGTCACGCATTGGCCTAACCAGAGATCACTGCCGCCTATGACAACACCAAACGGTCCCATTCAGTGCGTACCTCCCATTCAGGTGTTCATAAGCGTTACTTGAACATGACCAGAGCACAGGGAACGCCCGCAAAACAGGTGACTTTCGCGCCAAATTACAGATAAATTAGGGTTATGGTTACATTTAAGCTTAAGGTTAGAGATACCATTAACAGAATTGTTAGAAGTTGGGGTGCGTTTAGAGTCAAGTTTAGGACTGTGGTCTAGGTTTATGTTAGGGCTAGTATTAAACAGGCCACGGGAAGAAGAACCGCTCACAATACATGTGGCTTTGCTTTAAATTCCAAAGAAATTCTGTTGACGATTAAGGTTAGTTAGGTTAGGGTTATGGTTAGGTATAAGGCTGTTAAAGTGTAGGTTGTGGGTAGGGATAGGGCTAAGAGTAACGTGACAGCTAGATTTGTTGTTTGGGTTGCTGCTAGCGTTAAGACACGCATATCTTTACCCTTCCGGAAATTTACCGTAAAGCCATCTATTTTAAGCTGGCGGGGTTGTTTCTATTCCTGTTTAGGTGGCCATACAAGGCATCCCAACCTTGTTTTTTCTCTGTCACTCAAAGTATTTATGAGAGCCGTAAGTATGCGGCGAATCGAGATAGACGCCATCAACGCGACGCAGCCATATACTTTTAGATCAATTTTCGGATCCAATTGTGCAGAACATTCATTTTCACACCTCTCATTTATCGGAGACTATTTTCTGTTCGTAATAGCAGTTATTATCTTCCATGATCTCTCTCAGGCGCAACACACTTTTATGTCTCCATCAAGAAAGTTCCGAGTTTTTATCAATCTACGCAGTCTGTTCCTCTTCAGAGTCCTGATGACGGTAAACCACTTTACTGACGCGTTCGTGTGGCTCAATACTCGTGAGGTGCATGGATCCGGACGCGCCCTTGCTGTGCCTACCATGACACGACAGTTCGACCGTCGTAGTCCGACGATGTCCACCATATGCTCCATGGAAGGGTGGAGCGGGGACAGTGACTTGCGTGTGAATTAGTTTTAAATGATAGTAGCCTTGCGCTGCAGCTACCGCACTCTCTCCTCCTCCCCAACCTGAGCCTGGTGTCAAGACAGAGTCAAGAAGACCGGAGATGGGAGAGGGCGCATGTGGCTGGTGCGGCCGGAGCCGCCCTGGGCGTGCCACCACACCTGGCTCAGATCCCACGGAGTGAGAGTGCCATAAAGGCCACATTTAGAAGGAGCCATTGCAACCTGACTCTCAGTCCGCCAGTCAGCCACTCCACACAAAACACACATTGGGCTGACCACGCGGTCCGAGTTATCCCGTCAGTTGGCAACCTTCCAAGCCACGGCTTTTAACGCACCGTGATAGGTTCAAGCGCGTCAGATTGTTTATAGTGAGGAAAATGCGCTGAGCTGTCGACCTCACTCTCTCCCCCACCCCCACAATCAGACCACTGTCCGAGCCGGTCAGTTGTCTGATGCGGAAGCGGGCGAAGCTGCTGGTGATCTCGTCTACGTGTACTACGTACACGACCTGGCCCCCCAAACACATGCACCAGGATTTCACACAACAGGGGTTGAACGGCTTTACATCTCACATGTGAGATAGCCAGAGGTCACGCTAAGAAGGAGCCATCGCAGCCTGACTCCCAGACCACCACTCAGCCACTCCACACAACACACATTGGAATAACTGCGACGTCTGAGTGTAATTGTCAGTTGGCAACCTTCCAACCGCGGCAGTCAACGTTACCGCAATCTCTTTTCCTCACCCACCTTAGACCGGTCTCATGACACAGTCAAAAAGACGGGAGATGGGAGTGGGCACAGGTGGCTAGCAGGGCCGGAGCCGCCCCTGGGCGTGCCACCACACCTGGCTCGGATCCCACAGAGTGGGAGTGCCATAAAGACACACACACACACACACACACACACACACACACACACACACACACACGGCAGTTCGACCGTCGATTTCGACGAGGTCCACCGTATGCTCCACACCAGGTGGTGCAGGGACGGTGACTTGCGCGTGAATTCATTTTTAAGTGATAGTAGCCTTGCGCTGCAGCTACCGCACTCTCTCCTCCTCCCCCACCTGAGCCCGGTGTCAAGACAGAGTCAAGAAGACCGGAGATGGGAGAGGGCGCAGGTGGCTGGCGCGGCCGGAGCCGCCCCTGGGCGTGCCACCACACCTGGCTCGGATCCCACGGAGTGGGAGTGCCATAAAGGCTACATTAAGAAGGAGCCATTGCAACCTGACTCTCAGTCCGCCAGTCAGCCACTCCACACAAAACACACATTGGGCTGACCACGCGGTCCGAGTTATCCCGTCAGTTGGCAACCTTCCAAGCCACGGCTTTTAGCGCACCGTGATAGTTTCAAGCGCGTCAGATTGTTTATAGTGAGGAAAATGCGCTGAGCTGTCGACCTCACTCTCTCCCCACCCCACAATCAGACCACTGTCCAAAGCCGGTCAGTTGTCTGATGCGGAAGCGGCGCAGCTGCTGGTAACCTCCGCCTACGTGTACTACGTACACGACCTGGCCCCCCAAAACACAAGCACCAGGATTTCACACAACAGGGGTTGAACGGCTTACATCTCACGTGTGAGATAGCCAGAGGTCACGTTAAGAAGGAGCCATCGCAGCCTGACTCTCAGACCACCAGTCAGCCACTCCACAACACATTGGACTAACTGCGAGGTCTGGAGTGTAATTGTCAGTTGGCAACCTTCCAACCGCGGCAGTCAACGTTACCGCACTCTCTTCTCCTCACCCACTCTGAGACCGGTCTCCATGACACAGTCAAGAAGACCGGAGATGGGAAGAGGGTGCTGAGTGGCTGGCGCGGCGGAGCCGCCCCTGGGCGTGCCACCACCTGGCTCGGATCCCACGGAGTGGAGTGCCATTAAGGCTACATTAAGAAGGAGCCATTGGAACCTGACTCTCAGTCCGCTAGTCAGCCACTCCACACAAAACACACATTGGGCTGACACCGCGGTCCGAGTTATCCCGTCAGTTGGCAACCTTCCAAGCCACGGCTTTTAGCGCACCGTGATAGTTTCAAGCGCGTCAGATTGTTTATAGTGAGATATGCGCTGAGCTGTCGACCTCTCTTTCCACCCCACAGTCAGACTACTGTCCGAGCCGGTCAGTTGCCTGATGTGGGAGTGGGCGCATTGGCTGACGGATCGGCGTATCCGTCTTCGCGCGCCTCACAGCACGACCTGGCCCCCATAATGCACACGCCAGGATTCACTAACTCAGGGATATGGAGGAGCCATCGCCGTCTGACTCCCAGTCCACTGGTCAGCCACTCGACACACAACACATACACTGAGCCGTCGTGGTCTGGTGTAAGCGTCAGATTGGCAGCTTCAGCCACGGTTTCTAGGAAACCGTGATATACTCAGGTACATGGTGATTGTGAAGGTGTGGTCGATGGTATTGGTGAAGATAGTGTGTTCATATGTAGCTTAGCCTCCGGTGGTTTACCGCGGGTTTTGTGAATGCGCATGTAACCGAAAGGCCCAGCCTATCATAAGTATTATAACACTGGAAACTAGCTTGTCCTATTTGTTGCCCATCATGGTGCAACTCATTGGTATAAAAGTCTGATGTGTCCGGCCTCCAATGGAAATCTGCTAATCCGTACAGGTTGCAGTAGGCACTTGACAGTCGGCTATTCCACAACTACCTGACATACCCATGATATATATCAAGGAGAAGAAGTGACTGAGTGGCGTGGATGGGAAATATTAAGTGCAGCAAAATGAGTACGAAATCGCTTGCTTATTAGAAAAACTAACTATCATTTCTCTAGTCATTTTCTACTTTATGATGGCCGCTAAGACAGTTTGACCGTAAAATTTAGACGATGTACTCCACGTGCTCCATAGCTGAGACAGGGGTTGGCACTGGTTTTAAGTGAGACTAGATTTGCGTTTTATCTGCCTATCTATCTGTTCCAATCCCAAGCCCCGGGGCTTGCGTCAAAACAGAGTGTGGAAGATACGAGATGAGAGAGAGCCCAAGCCCACGCACTGTCGTCCAGCACAACCGAGAACACAACCGCTAAGTATATGGGCAACTCCGTCCCAAATGAGTGGGAGTGTCATAGAGATAGAGAGAGCTACGCTTTATTTTGAAAGTAAAATTCCAAAAATGTCAGCAAAAAAGGTCCTCTATACACCGTGAAGAATCGTTCTTGAATGCGCCCCAAAAAGATGGATCAATTTGAACTTCCTTCAAAATGTTGTCAGCATCGTGCGCTTATGACCTCATTTTTGTTGTTCGAATAAACAAATAGGGTAAAATTATAAAAGAGGATTCACATGGAGAGCAGAAAAAATCGTGGTTCAATTTCAAAAGGCCGCTACATTAAGAAGGAGCCACTGCAGCCTGACTCTCAGTCCACCAGTAATCCAGTCAGCATAAAAGCACACTGGGCTGTACACGAGGTCGGAATTATGCCATCAGTTGACAGCCTTACACGTCAAAACCTTTGGGGTGCCATGAGAGCTTCAAGAGGGTCAAATTGTGAATAGCTAGACAAAAATGTGCTGAGCCGTAAATCTCACTCACTAACACACCCAAAAATCAGGCCACCATCTAAACATGTTTGGCATCTGTTGCAGGAGTAAGCGTAGGGGTTGATAGGGTCGGCAAAACCGACTTCGTGGGTCAAAAGGCGACAAGGCGCCTTTGAAACGTATACCAGTGTAACCAAAACTAAGGGGTAAGAAGGAGCCATCATCGGTTAACTCCCAGTCCACTGGTTAACCACTCGACACACTGGCTTCATGCCGTTGGAAAGGTTACTACATTAATTTTTGGAAATATGCAATAGAATGTAAAGATATTATACCGATTATAAGTCTTTTAATCAAACCCTCACATTGAGCAATTTATTGTCAGATGCAATAACACTAACTGCGCAGAAAATACCAATATTTCGTTCGAAAGCACATGCTGACATTTTAAGAGTGGTCAAAAAATTATCCATTCTCACAGCAACGTTTTACGAATCCCTTATTGCCTTTACTTTTTTAATGCATTGAAGACCAGTTTGACTTTCGGGAATTCTGGTGTTTTATATTTGGACAGGAAACATCCTCATATCTAACATTAATGGTACTTTGAGCAGCAAGATATGCAGTTACTCATTTTTTCACATCATAAAACAAGAACAGACTGAAGTAATAATTTCAGGAGATAAAAATATGCAAAAGTGATTAAGGGTAAAAAGTAAAAACCATTAATTGATCTTCTCATTTAATGAAATCTACTCATTTTTGTTTGTTTATTGGTCTGATTTAAAATTTAAATTGGAAAATGTGATTATTTACAAACCTCAGAAGAGAATGCACGTAAATGTTTTCGGCAAACTACAGCTTACTCAAAGTGTACAAAACTGAAAATTTATTACAGCAGAGGTGAGACACACCTAGGAAGTAAGAAAATAATCTATTTTAATGTGAGATATAAATGGGTGTAATTATTCGCCCTAACCATAAAATCAAGTTTTCGATTAGTAAAACCATCCACCATGTAAGGGCTACCTATAATAGATAATCGGTCTGCATGATCTTCCATTTCATTATTTGTGTCAACTGCGTCCTCTGGATTTGGCAGAAGTTGCTGAAAGATTAAAAGATTGCCCTGAAGAAAAATGGCAGTTGAGGTCAGGAGAGAATGTAGATTACACCATATAGAGTGTTTTTGTTTTGCAACGTAAGTTTACGAGGTTATTGATATGAATGAAATACTGCCTCTTCCCGTTTTAGATCATTGTTTCACAACGGATTTATTAACATACCCTTATGCTTTCAATTTAAACTCATCAACGCTTCAAAGTTTTATACAAAAGTCACAACAGGAACGCCGTTGTAAACGTTACTAATTGCCACCGTTTAAATTTATTGAAACTCTAAGGGTGTCGCAGCATGATATCTTGTGATATTTGATCTTATTTGTTTTGGAAAATAAATCAAATATTTCTAAATGAACTTTAAGTAAAAACTGGTAGTACAGTTACCGATATAAGTTTTGCATGTTCAGTTGGTCAACAATAAAATATAAATTTAAAGGAGAAACGTAAAACTATTCCTTACTGATTTAAATACAATGCATTTACCCTAAGATCAAACAAATAGTTGAGACACTACCTGAAATGCTCACAGTCAAATCTTCGGAAGCTGAATAGAGCCTAACAATTCTGTATATAAATGTGCATTTTTATGAGTAAAAGTTATTTTGATTTACACCACACGAGGCGGTGGAGAACTAATCCGTTTCTAACACAGTTCATTCTTCTGTTTCACACAAGATTTCCCGAATCAAGATAAATCCAATGATAAATACTGTCGTCTATTTTGCTTAGAAATATAATTTTAAAGACAATACGATTTTATTAATAGGAATTAAGGAGTTTTCTTTTCCGTATTTCATCAACTTTAGGAGATGTAAAAAAGAGACCTAAATCGGATAAGATTGCAATTAGGTTTGAATAACAGTGGGCGCACATTATGCATTGCGCCCGGTGTCAATACAGAGTCAAGAAGGCTGGAGTCAGGACCTGGCGAATGTGTTACAAGGCCACAAGTGGCTGGTGCGCCATGAAATCGAACCTACGGAGGCCACCACGCCCCCATGTTTGGCGGTAGTTAGGGGAGCGCAACTCGAATAACGCTTTCCTTCTCCTGATCTGGCCAATGTGCTGGTTCACCACAACAAACACGTGGTCCACTATCGGGCATGATAACAATTATAATGTCAGACACTGCATAATTCCGACTTTCCTTCATTTACCCATGTAACTGTAACAGAAATGACACCAATAAGATAAAACGCCGTGAGTTGTGATATTAGATGAACTGTTCACTGTGAACTATGTAAATGAACTATGCAAACAATCCAAACTATATGTAGCTATGCAGAAATATATTGGAGCAAAACAAAATGTTTTTTATGCAGTTTGAATTGTTTCTTACAATATTTGATGAGAGAGCTCGATATCTACAGTCGATTTAGTATCTAATGAAATTCTACCGAAATTCTGAAATGGTTTTTTTTCGGTTTGCTCAAAGTATTATGTAATTTAATACTTTAAATTATCATGCAGAAAAAACTCAGTTATGTGCAGTTTTGGGATTAAACTTAATGGTTTATGTTTTAAATCGATTAACATGGAATTTAAATATCCGATATTGTTGACAAATTCTATTACTATGCATTTTCAGTAATAAGCCATCGTTGTTAAAAAGGGCAAAAACCTTTCACGAAGCCTCGAAATATGTTCCCTCTAATAGCATTGCTGCAGAGCCCATATCTGGATAATCACATATTTTTTCGAGCACTTTTTATCCATCATAACTTTGAACTTATGTTGGTTGCAAATATTATGGAATCTGAAACAGCTTGTTCACCAGGGTCATTTTAATAAAAGGATCTGCCTGGAGTAGTTCAACTTCCCGATAAATGATGTAAATGAACTCCTTCCGTAAAACCCACAGCCAGTTTAGGCGAACCAAGTTGGAGGAGTGAGTTGAAGGAGTGAAGTTGAATTAGTGAGAAACATTCAGGCAACATGTTCCAAAAATAAGCGTGCCAGCATCGTGAGAGCCATCAGTCCATTGTGTGGTTAATGATGGCTGTTGCGAAAGTATTTGCCTCTTGTTGAAGAATTGATTGTGTTTGTTGGGAAGAATTCCCGAAATCTTCGCACTGTCTGCTTAAATGTGTTTTATAGTCAGTCCAAATCTCGTGCAAAACAAGGTTAGGGAACGGAATTGAAGGCAAAATTGAAAAGATGAGAAAAACGTTTATCCAAATGAAACCCACTTGCTTTTAAATTCTGCGCTAATTGTGCTCAATTTAAATGTCCAATTTGCATGTAAAGGCGAACTTTAACTTGCATTTTGGTGGGTGACATGAAAAAAAGGGGATCTATTAGATGCATCAACACAATCCGAGATGTTTGCCATCCCCGTCTCGGAATGGTTGCGTAGAATAATATCCATTGAGTGCGTGCGAACAACAATGAAATATTCGCAAACAAATTTGCCTGTAAATAAATAGAATGTCCAGTAGATGTGTCCGTTATCACCTACTCTTCAGCCTGCTAGGCAGGAATAACATGGCTGTATTTTATCAGACATGTCGCCACCATTGAAAAATGCTACGGTTGACAAAAGGAACTTATGAAATGTAACAGGATGGTAATGCGTAAAATCTTTCATGTGGGAAGCCTATTTTGTGCAAGATGATCCACAGTGAAATAACAATGAAGACGTTTGAAAATGTTTCAATTCTTTCCCTTAACTTACTTCAAAATCTGTCATTTTACGAATATATCCTTGAGCTTCACTATTTGAGATTGGCACATTTTGAAGCATTTCCGCTACTCATGTATTCGATAACCGTGTCAGCTTGATAGCAGCCAGTGACGTACGCAGTTACAGTGCGCAGTTAGTTCGGCTTTTTAATGCAAAAATACCTTGATCAATACCAGGTATATCCAAAAGCCTTCAAGATTAAAGATCGATTTTCGGTACATGATACTGCATAATATTCAGGTATTTTAATAAACATTTGAGCTTATATTAGTAAAGCATTTAACAGTTGCTTCAATGAAATTATTGTCAACGTCCAGGCCGTACAGGAGAATTTTTATTTAAAGGAGAATTCAAAGATATTTAGGCTACCGGATAAGTTTACACAATGACCTTTCAGCGTAAAGCCAAAATCTCAGTACGCAAAAACAAAATTTACAGGGATTTTACAAGGCAGGATAAACTTTCTTCATTAAAATGACAAACAAACATCTCCCACTGCTATATTATCTGTATCTGCTGGGCAAAACAGGTCCAGGAATTAAAAATGAACGATCAACTTTGCAGAGACATGATACCTACCGTGAATTTATAACACCTAATATAAGCATTTATTGAACTGAGGCATACTAATCAAGCTCGCATATTAACCATACGATTGGAGATATCCGAAAGAAAGTGTCCCTGGGAATGACACCGTATTCTTGCATGCGGAAATGGTCATCGGCTGTATATGAAGATTCATTTTTTTATGTAACCAAGGCAAACTGTGTATTTAACCAGTGAAAATATTCCCTCCCTTCCTGGTATTTCGATCCATTTCACGTTCCTCTTTGTCTAACTGACCATTTAAATGCTGCCATATTCAATCAGTTCATAAGTTGACGAGAAATGCCTTAATTTCGGTATATCATAATACTTCTTAAATTAATTTGCAGGTCCCAGAGATAACAGTTACGGTGTCTGACGTGCTAGGTAAGCTTATTACGGCAAGTGGTCTTTAGAATTTCTCCCACATTTGGTCTGCAGTAACTGATCTATCGTTAGTAACCTAATATTGCAATTACGATAAAACCTGAAGGAAAATAAAACAATTTATAATACCACATAGTTAAGCACAACGCGGTAGGGCCTGTTGCCTTTATAAAAAATGCGGTTACTGGGAATAAATAATCCGAAATTTAGCAAGCCCATGCACCTAACAGAACGTATAAAACTGTTAACCTTATTTGCCAAAAGATTATTTTTAAATAGCATCCAGTAGAGGATGCTAATAAGTACGTAGGCGACCGTTTCCAAGGCCAGATATTACGCTGTGGCCAAGGCAAACTGTATATTTAATCAGTTAAAATATTCACTCCCTTTCCGGTGTTTCCATCGATTTTACGTTCTTCTTCGTCTATCTGACCATTTAAATGCTGGCATATTCAATCATTTCATGAGGCGACGAGAAATGCCTTAATTTTGGTATATCATAATACTTCTTAAATTAATTTGCCGTTTTCGTATAAAAGGTAAAGAGAGTTTGGTGAATCCGAAAATACGCTTCCTCTAATGGCATTGCTGCAGAGGGAGTCTCAGGTATCTCGCTTATTTGTGTGAGCACATTGAACACATCATAACTTTGTATACATTGTGGTTACATCCATAAACGAATCTAACGCAGATTATCAGACAGGGTCCTTTTCGTTAAAGGATCTGCCTGGAGTATTTCCACTACCCAATTAGTCATGCGAAAAAATACTTCCCAAAAATCACACCTTGTTTAGGTTAAAGAAAGTGGAGGAACCTTCAGTCAAAAAGTTTCCGTTATTTCTGTGCCAACATGCTGAGAGCTGTCAGCTGAATTTTTAGTTAATGGTGGGGGGTCGCAAACGCATATCCTGCTTACTGAAAAACTAATCTCTATTGCTGGAAAGGATCCCTGATTTTTGTTGCTTGCTTAAAACTGTTTTTTTTATTCAGTCCACCTGTCTGGCAAAACAAAGTAAGGGAACTTAAATGGAGGCAAAGTTGAAAGGATGTGTGAATCACTATGTCTCAGTGAGGCCCACTTGCCGTTGAATTATGTATCAATTTAATTTCCTTAAATTTCCTATGGTGATATAGCGAGGAGATGCCAGTTCCATGCCATTGGGTTGAATGTTGTATTTGAGCTCTGCAGTTTCACAAGTGAACGGGGGTACTGAGTATGAGTGAGTGGATCGATTTGCGGCTGGTGCCAGTGCAGTATATTCAGGTATTTTGGCAAACATTTGGGTGAGTCAGCTGCCTAAAATGATTATATGGAACATGCAGAATGCAGTTATTTTAGGACTTGGTAGGTAGGTAACTGAACGCCTCCTTTAGTTGACTGTCCTCGTGTTCCTCCTTGGAGTCGCAGTTGATGGCATGAATGCGTCTCCGTCCGTATCTGAGTGGTTAATCGCCATGATTACATAACCGTTGTCAATTCTTGGATTGCCGACTACTCAGCTATTTTGCCCACTTTCACGAACTGCAGCTGGCTTGCCTGTATCATGTTATGTTAACCTGAAATTTTAAAGGTGTTGTTTGTTGTTGAACACGCATCGATCACTAACGGAACTCCTTCGTCACGCTCCGCCTTGGGGCTCATTCTCGAGCCCCACCAGGAGCTGCACAGTAGCTAGTAGGGGTGGATTAGTAATGCTGGAAAGGAAAATGGAGACTGGAATGGCCATTAGCCGTCATCTGCCAGTCATACCTAACGCCAGTTGGGGCCCCAGCTGATGCTTGAATCCACGACATGTTGATACGTAATTAAGCTCCCTCTTGCCATTGTGCAATGGGCTCGAGGATCTGGGGGTTATATCTGAATTATGAAAATTTAATGCTGAGTGCTCATCGGTCATTAACGGAGCTCTTTTTTCGAGCTCTTACGTGGAGATTATTCTATTATCCATTCTGTACATACCTTAGTATAATTTATAGGTAATTTCATGCTGTATGATCTCAGCATAGTAGATTCCATTAAGTTTGCTGACTTTCAAATGGTTTAACTTCTAGCCGCCTGCAAAAAAAGTGCAATTTAAGAAATGACTTCTTAAATGTTATTTCTTCTCCGACTGATTTTATCCTCTTTATATATTCATATGTGTTTTGCATAGAATGCGCTAAATTTGTACTCATTACGTAACAACTTGCGACTTGTGCTAATTTAATGCATGAAAAGTTTTATCCTACAGTATAAATGAGGTTTTTTTATTATGAGATCTTTAACACCGGGAAATGTCCATTCAAAGAGCGTTGAATCTTTTTTTGTCAATGCTGCCTATCAAGAAAGCAAAACGGTCCACATCCACTGCCATATTTTATGAACATTATGTGACCTCTTCCTTAAAGCTAAGAGGCTTCGTGTTTTGCTTCGACAGACATCATACAGCATGCATGGTTTAAACCTCTAATACAGGGCATGGCGCAATCAACATTATACGGGAACTGGAAACATTTTAAAAAAAGTAAGCATACGTATTCTTCTAGTACTAAATTCCAAGGACATGCATGCATAAGAAAAACCTCTATCAAGTATATTTCTATGAATCATATCTGAAATTATGAAGGCTCAGAAAAATAAATTAAAAATTTATTCGATTTTCGCATTTGAAGAGGTTCGTTCAAAGCCGGTATCCTGAAGTAAATCAAAGAGCCTAGGATTAGGTTGCACGATAATATATATTTCAAACGTCATTAAGTCATCTTTTTTAAATAGGAAAGACTTGATTATTTCACTTGGCACTTCATATGAAGGGTAATTTGTTGTAAATATGTGGTTCCTATTTCTTGAATGAAATCCTGGTTGAATCGTGGATTACTGACAGTGCAGAATGCTTAAAGAAAAATGAATATTTATTTTAGGTTTCCATTTCAAAAAATACGATGGATGGTTTTTGTATAAGAAAATAACCAACTGAAATATCTGAATTAAAATTTCCTGTGCAGTGAAAAACCATTTATTTCTTGGAGTGGTAGCAAAGTGACCATGTGTGACTCTGACTTATAAATGATATTTGAAATTTCATCGATTTTGAAGTAAGAGCAGTTTTGAGCTTCCCATAGTGCTGCAGTGATTATTCTTATGCACGGCACTGATGACAAGCTGGATTGAAACAAACTCTGGGTAGGATAAAGATAGTCAAAAATTGAATGCAACGGGCTACAGAGGAAACCGTAAATTTAAAGCATGTTGCTCCTTTTCCTTGCGCAATTGAGAGGGTATTTGGACTGATATTGTGACTTAATCTGCTTTTTAGACAACTGCAAGTATCCCCACCAGTATGCTGCAAGACATTTCAGTTCTGCTCATAGTCCAGTCCCCAGGCTTATAGCAACCTGCTACACACTAACCAATGGATATTTGGAAATGCCCAGATGCGCTGTTCGATGTAGGGGAAGCTGAATTTTTGGAGCTCAAACCATTCCACCATAGACAAATGGTTCAATGTGTGTCAACCCGAGTTACAGCATTTTAAATGCCATAGGGTATTCAACGGTGTACTTCTCAGCCGTCAGTAATAGGATGCATTCAATAATTGTCCTGAAAAAAGGCGTTATCTAATTTGACGGTTTTCTATAGACGATTGCCCAGTTATTTAACAATGACTTCCAAATCTAAGTACTTTTTTGAGAGTTGTCATTTCTTTATCGTAGTACAACTTCTCGCTATGTAGAGTAGATGGCGTGTGTGACAAAGTTTTTGGACAAAGTTCGTGAAATATCCTATTTTAGATCAAGGCGTATAAATCTAGAAAAAAAATCAAGAAAAAACACAATACTCATTCTTATCTGAATATATATTATTACTGAGGTTAAATGAAATGACGTGGTTATTTTTTCAAAGGGAATGGCAGGCACGCGCTCATTGCAGTTTTGATTAACTTGCAAATGGATATTCCGAATTAGCAATGCAGCCACCCCGATACTCACGAGGATTAAGGACCACAATGGCCAGCGAATACTGATAACCCCTCTAAAACGCGTAGATTTGCCTATTTTAATTTTCAAACATTAAATTTACGTTAAACCCGCGTTTTAAAGCAGTTTAATATTATTCAAAATTCATCTGACAACATCACCCTCAAAAATATCTGGCCTGCACCTATGCCTGAACCCAACTAAGCTTATTACTCTTACCAAGGTGAAAATAATTAACATTGACAGTATGACCGTCAATTTCAACGAGGTCCAAAATATGCTCCACACCAGGTGGTGCAGGGACGGTGACTTGTGCGTGAATTAGTTTAACGTGATAGTAGCCTTGCGCTGCAGCTACCGCACTCTCTCCTCCCCCATATGAGCCCAGTGTCAAGACGGAGTCAAGAAGACCGGAGATGGGAGAAGTCGCAGGTAGCTGGTGCGGCCGGAGCCGCCCGTGGGTGTACCACCACAACTGGCTCGGATCCCACGGAGTGGGAGTGCAATAAAGGCCAAATTAAGGAGACATTGCAGCCTGACTCTCAGTTCGCCAGTCAGCCACTTCACACAAAACACACATTGGGCTGACCACGTGGTCCGAGTTATCTTCTCAGTTGGCAACCTTCCAAGCCACGGCTTTTAGCGCACCATGATAGTTGCAAGCGCGTCAGATTGTTTATAGTGAGGAAAATGCGCTGAAATATTGACCTCACTGTCCCCCTCACCCCCACAGTCAACCACTGTCCAAGTAGGTCAGTTGTCTGATGTGGGAGTGGGCGCATTGGCTGATGGGTCGGCGTACACGTCTTAACGCGCCACAACACGACCTGGCCTTCATAACGCACACACCAAGATTTACTTACTCAGAGGATATGGAGGAGCTATCGCCATCTGACTCCCATTCCACTGGTCAGCCACTCAACACACACAGCACATACACGGGGCTTTGCGGTGAATTCCGCTGTCATGGATGCGCATGTGACCGAATAGGCCCATGCGATGAGTGAATGCGCGAGGACAGTGAGGGCAGTGGAGGCGCCGATCTCTGATGTGTATTGGTGCTCCAGGCACTGGTATAGCAGGCTCTGTATTATGGATTCGCAAGTGACCGACCAGGCCGATGTGTGAGGTGAATGTGCGGTCGCAATGAGGACAGTTTAGAAGAGAGTCCCCATTGCTGACGGTGATGACGTTGGTTGCAGTGGTGGGGGTAACAGGCGATGAGTAGAGGGATGTGGTGGGAGTAATAGAATTGATGCCAATAGTGAGGGTAAGGGTGTCTGAAGGAGGGTTGGCAGAATTTGATGTAAAAGTTGGAATTGTCGAATTGTTGGTACATTGCGTCCGAAGATTTCCAACCAGGCCGATTCGTTCGCGGAAGATGCGTTGAAAGTGTGGGCATGTTGACAGGGTCTGGGCGTCGACGATGTTGGTCCGGGGCGCTGGTGACTTTCGTGCCGCTGTTTTGGCCTTGGCGGCGGTGATCCGGTTGGCCTCATAGATTGCTGAACCAGTCTTCACGGATCTTCTCCATGTCGGTCTATCCTTGGCGAGGTCCTCCCAGGTCACCGGGTTGATTTGCAGTTGCTTCAGCGATTTTTTCAAAGTTTTCTTGTAGCGTCGTTTTGACCTCCCTGCCGGCGAGCACCCGTAGCGACATCTCAGTAGAAAAATCGTTTGTGTATTCGCCCGTCGTCCATTCTTACCAGATGGCCGCTCCATCGCAGTTGCACTTGCCTCAGCATGGCGTGGATGCTGAGGATTCCGGTCCCGCTCCAGGACTTCCGTGTCCGGGATCCTGTCTTGCCATCTCAGCTTCAGTAGTATGCAAAGGTAACTGAGATGAAAGTGATTCAGCTTCCTTGCTTGGTTCGAGTAGACGGTCCAGGTTTCCACTCCATAAAGGAGTGTCGTAAAGACGACGGCCTTGTATATCTTCAGTTTGGTGTTTAGGTGAATACCGTGACGATCCCATACGGAGGCCTTTAGCCAGCCGAAGGACTGACAAGCTGTGGAGATCCGTTGGGACCTCGTCATCGATTTTCGTGTTGCGTGACAGCATGTTTCCTAGATAAGCGAAGGTTTCCACGTTTTTGAGATGAGCACCATTGACATTGATTCGGGGAGCATTGTCTTCCGAGCTGGGTGGCTGCTGGTGCATGACAACCGTTTTGGCTGTGCATTATTATATCAAAATCCGGCAGTTCGACCGTCGATTTCGACGATTTCCGCGAAGAGCAAGTCATGGACTGTAGTCGTAGACACGCGCGTTGGAGCCTGCATACGCCGACTGTTGAGAAGGTGCCCGTCAGTTCTGTAGGCGATGCGGATACCAGGCTGCTCATCACGGTAGGCGTCCATCAGCATAGCCGAGAACATGAGACTGAAGAGGGTGGGGGCCAGTACGCAGCCCTGCTTCACTCCGTTGGTCACTGCGAATGCTTCGGATACCGTCCCGTTGTCAGTGACGCGCGCCGTCATCCCGTCATGAAGCTGACGCACCATGTGCGTGAACCGCTCAGGACAGCCGAATTTCTGCATGACTTTCCACAGTCCGTCACGATTCACCATGTCAAAGGCTTTCGTTAGATCCACGAAGGTAGTGTATAGGTGAGTTTGCATCTCCTGACACTTCTCTTGTAGCTGGCGGGCGGCAAAGATCATATCGGTTGTTCCGCGCTGTCGGCGGAAGCCACATTGGCTTTCCGGGAGCAGGCCCTGCTCTAGGTGACCGTTAAAACGATTGAGAAGGATACGGGCGAAGATCTTCCCGGCGATGTTGAGCAACGAGATGCCTCTGTGATTATCACAGAGTTGCCGGTTCCCCTTCCGTTTTTGGAGATGGACGATGGTCGCGTCTTTGAAATCCTGAGGAACTTGTCCTTGGCGCCACATCTCCTTCTCCTCCAAGAGCATCACAACCCCGTACGGTGCCTTTCCCACGATCACCAACTATTTCCTCAGCACACGTCTCGAGCTGGATTCATATTCTCGAACACTGAAGACTGCTGGACGGCAGAGCATCAACCCAGGGTCTGACTTAACCACATACGCCTACCAAGGTTGCAACGTCAACTAGGATAAGAAATCGAGGATATGTCTCGGTCCAATCAGGCAAGTGGGGCAGGTTAGATTCGGAGCGCGCCCGTTATGTAAGGTGGGCCTCGCTATAAGAATGACGCCCCACTTCAGCTAATGCAGGATCCACTCGTGAACCGGGAAACTGAACACGAAGTAAGCCGGAAGAAAATGAAGGAAAAAGTGGGTTACAGGGTAAACGAGGGTAAGAAAGCAAGGGCTTACGTGACGGCGCCGAGGAGGAAGGAGGCGACATGGCCTAGCATGAAGGGAAAGTGACGCAACAGCCAACCAACCAGGCGCAGCCTCCAGATGCGGGAGTGGCGAAGTCGCCAAGGCGGCTTTTCGTCCGTCGCACAGGATTCAGACTCTGTGGACTCGCGTGTGATAATCGGCAGTAGGGACGTTTCCGAAATTTCAACATAATAATCAATAAACCGGCATATGCAGACACGCAAATATAATATTAAGATTTTAAAATGGGTAGATTATTAGTTATCATAAAAAGATGTATTAAGCCACGGGAATAAATGAAACTGGTAAGTTTATAGTTTATAAATTCTCTATGAGAAAAAATTCACAAAGATATGAGCCCGTGCATACTGAACCGCAAATAGGCGGCGGTAGACTGTATATCCATAATGAAGACAAACAAATTTAACGAAGAGTGTCAGAAGTCATTCTGTTAATGATATGCGTTGATAATTATCAACCATCAATAAAATTCTGGAATATGTATTCAGATTGGAATCAGCAATTTAAGCGGTGGCTTAACGTAACTTTGCATGGAAAGATATTCTTCTTTAGTCCTTATATTCTATCATATTCATATCCTATTGGGATTTTGCGCAGCCCCAAGAAAGTTATCACAAAAAAGATTACTCTTTAATTAGTATGCATGTTATAAAATTATTTGAGCATCGAGCAAATACAAAATGTACTTATGAAAGATATTTAATTATAATTCATTTACTATGACAAATTGAGTGAACTTCTTCCTCCTAACATTAAGTTTTATAAATTATGGGACTCGTCGATTGCAAGCATTCTGTTATTCGGGGACTTATAATATGGTTGCAGGAACGTACATTCAAAATCCTATCAACATACGTCCTCTGTCTGATTCGGATCTTTGATTTTCTTTCGAGAGCAGCAGTTGAGAGAAAATATGAAAACCTGGTTTATGAAATGAAGAGGATTTTCCGTCAGGAAACAGTTAATACGCTGCTTCCAAAAACGAAAACGGATGCAAGTGGTACGAAATAAGGAAGGTGCAAAAAAGCACCTATGACTGTTAAAAGGCAAAACAAGGCCTTAATTTCTCTATTTAGATCCCAGTGCACAGACGTTGAGCTACAGGTGGCATTAATGATTGTTTTTGGGGCGAATTATAGCTTCAAGTTCAATACAATTAGAGTCTGCATGAAGGGACTGGTGTTGAACTCATTGGATCTGAGAAGAGGGGGGGACTGTCATCATGAATTTGGTCAACTAGGTGGCTGATGGTTGAATTTACTAGAAAGTAAGAAAAACGTCAGTGGAAGAAAGAAAAGACTTAGAATAAAAATAGCCTAATATTATAGGAACAAGATATGACAAAAGGGCAGCAAAGAATAAAAGGGAAAATTTAAGGAAGGGAGGATGTGATTTATAGGTAAGTGAATGGTAGTAAACCATCTTCAACACGATAAAAACAACAGATATCATATGATTAATGGAGACGAGAGTATCAGAAGGATAAAAAAATTTGAAATAATGGCAAACGACGAGGTATTGCAAGATAATTAAAAATTCAAAATATATTTAACTTATATCTGGAGATTAAATAAAGAACTTTTCCACCCTCCACACACTTGCCTTACTCACATCGTCCTTAGGTGTTTTGAGCTCATCATAATTTTCGGTAAGGTTACAATAACAGTATTATCTATGTATTTCACATGTTGAAAATCATTAGGCGATCACTGCTTATCTGCGGTGACAAAATAGGACAATGCTCGACAGAAGGTTGCCGTTAACAGGGAAAATTAGTGCGTGTGTGTTTTCCAGGATGCGCATCACAATTTCAGGATAAAAAGTTGTCTTTAAGCTACGAGGCAATTCACACGGCCGTTCGCTTCTAAAGACAGTCACCGGGATAGTTTAAATGCAGAGAATAAGAAAAGACGCTTCTATGCATGTGCACAGCAGCTTTCATTCTCCTTTTTTGCAGAATCGAAGTCTCCAAGATCCAAATCACTGCACTTTGCCCTATACATAAATTGTACTGAGTTCAGGGCTGAGGGGGAAATGGAGGGTCATGTCTTGCATGACTCGTTCACTAACGTGTGGTTAGAACTGCAGAAGAAACAAATAGCCAAAAGATCCAGAAACGAAATTTTCAAAATTTAGGAAACTGGAAGCAAGTTTCGTAATGCTTAAGTATAGGTGCAAATGAGGAACGTCAAATTGTTCAGCAGTCTTTGGACTACAGTGAATTTAACATTTTTGGGTCTCAAATGTCCTTGCTAGCAAAATTGAACTGGATAATTTCAACCGCGTTTCACCGATAAAATTACAGGCATTTGCAACTATTGTTTTCAAAACCAAAAGTTAAATTTTTCATTTTGCTGCGATTAATGTACTTTGATCTGAAAGCTAGACTATGCTGATTTATTTGCCTACTGCCTGAAAATAGTTCAATGCGCGAGGTCACGTGATGAAAAGAAATTCATAAAAAGAAGACAAACGAAAGATCCCTGGGACTGTGATTGCGCGGTTATCTTCTTTACAACAAGAAATTACATCTCCCATTTTCGCTTCCAATCACAACAAAGTTAATTTCCGATTTTTATTTAAAAAACTTTCATTTAATTTCGGTAGATTGTGATCATTATGAAAAATTTAAAGAGAGTTATTGATAGATGAATCGCTTCACCATAAAAACGTTTATTTTTTGAACGCATAATATTTTTTGTCCACACCTAAGTTTCGATAGGAAACGATCATACAAAACACTTCGGGAAGGAACTTCCTCTAAGCTCACTTGCCGATTAAAACACTTTTACGCAGGAAAGGTAACTGACCTCATCCCAGCTTTGGCAGCTTCAAACGGACAATGCTTTAGATCAATCAGATTGCATGAAAGATCAGTAGTTCCCAATGCCTGCAGAACTGAACAGAACTAAACTGAACTGAACTAAACAGAGAAGAAGCTTGTTCGGTCAAAAACTAACCTAAGCTAAATTCCCACGTTCACATAATTCGTTCCCTATGGTAGAATGTCTGGCATCGATTCAAATACGCATTTTACTTAATAGGAAGAAGAGACGATCACTGGAATTCGGTGATTATCGGCCTGATGTTTAGGATACTTGATCGAATCCAGCCTCAGACACATTTGCAGAAATGGGGTGCTAGTGGCACTGGTTGAGCAGAGGATGAGGCAAAAGCAAATCCCAGCCAAACGAGGTCCGCTATCTTAAAAGTAGTCTGCGTTCACAAATAACGCGTAAAATAAGGTTTTAACATTAAAATGTGTCTTAAACTAATAAGTTTGCACTGAAGTCAAAGCCCAACATAATTTTGGTAGTAAAGGATCCTGTTTTATCATACTGCGCTATTCTGCCGGTCAGCAAACTGATTTCGTTCTAGACCATATTAGAGAAGATTAACTGTTGGGTATATGGCCGCTAAAACGGATATTTTCCAGTCCCCGTGTAGCCTCATGATATTCGAAAAACCACAAACCTTTCCGCTGAAATAATTTAATCTTGTGCCTTTTTATATACAAGACGAATTTTAACCGTCACCCTCAATAACAGTTGTTCTTCAGCGCTGAAAGGAATATTAGACAACATTTGAGACAATATACTTCAGCCCTATCTACCAAAAAGACAACGTCTGAGGTTGAAAGACATTACTGAGGAGCAAAAGGAAGACTTACATGAAAGTTCTTAATTTATTGCTCCTGGCCAGCCAGAAAAGTCCTAAACAAGCAGAATTTAATGTTAACACGCGAGTTCAGCTGGTTATTGATCCATGGGCTCAGGCTCTGTCTGCTACGATCAGAAATATTTTAAGTCTCAGGGGAATAGACTTTGCCGAACTAAACTAGCTACAGGAGCGTGCATAACCGTATTCGTTGATGAACACTCACCGATCGCTAACCGAACTCACTCGTCCCGTTTTGCCTTGAGGCTCACCCTCGAGCCCCGTCAGCAGCCGCACAATGGCTAGTAGAAGAATAAGTAGAAGAATATTCCCGGTTAGAGCGTTGGACTTCTGATCAACGGGTCGCGGATAGTGCACCAACTGGGGTTGTGTATGACTGGCTGACGACGGCTAATAAGCCACAAATGGGCATTCTAGTCTACCTTGTCTTTGCCGGCAAGATTGATCTCTCTACCGTCCAGTAATGTTGTGACTGAACAGTAACTTGTTAAGGAGTTGCAGGCCGGCGAACGAAATTGAACATAATCCACATTAATTGGATCCGGCGCCGCTTCGTGCAAATCAAATAGGTCAAAAAAATAACCTTACGATTAATCAGGCGAGGGACGACAGAAAGCGCATCAGCAGAGTGTAGGAAAGATACCGGATCTCAATCCTTGGCCTAATCAATGGTAATTTGGCACACATTCCGCTTCAATGACACCAAAATCCGCGCAAGAGACGACAACCACGTGTCGCGAGCTGAGTCATGGCTCTCCGGCCCACAGACCATCAACAAACGCAATGATTTTCGCCCCCATCCTTTTTATTGTCAAAAGTTTTTATTGAGCAGAGTGATAGTCACACGGAACTGAGAAACATGGCTCTAGCAACGCGCGGCTCAAGCAGTTGTCAACCCTTGCGAGACTTTCGGCCCCATGAAACTTGAAAATATGGCCGGGTCCCGTCGAATGAGCCGCAATCTGATAGCCAATGTCTTTCCTCCTCAATGCTGCTGCTCATTCGGTCCGCAATCCAGGTACCAAGCGTAGTGACCTCACGTTTCCATGTTCTGTGCCGAGACTTTGCCAAGGCAGGGGAATCAGCCAAGTGAGGAGGGTGCGGGTGACCGACAATTCTTGTCACATGGACCCAACTGGCCCAGTACGGAGCACGACAGTTCGACCGTCGTAGTCCGACGATGTCCACCGTATGCTCCATGGGAAAGTGCAGCAGGGACGGTGACTTGCGCGTGAATTAGTTTTAAGTGATTGTAGCCTTGCGCTGCAGCTACCGCACTCTCTCCTCCTCCCCCACCTGAACCCGGTGTCAAGACAGAGTCAAGAAGACCGGAGGCGGGAGAGGACGCAGGTGGCTGGCACGGCTGAGCCCCTTAGTCCTAGCCGCCCCTAGGCGTGCCACCACACCTCCATGTTCGGCATTTGTTATGGGAGCGCAGCCCAATTAACGCATGCCATACCCTGATGTGACCCCGTGTTGGTCCAATGCATCTACCACGTGGCCCGTTTTACTTATTACACCAACACCTAACACACATGATGAAATCGCGGCCATTATCGACTCGGATACGGAAAAATAAGCCAGCCTCGCATCATTGATGACCACCATCGGTGATCGCGACAGCCGCTAATTAAAGTATGCGTCTGGTGGCATGGTAACTACCTATAAATACTGCACTTCTTGTTCCTCCAATATCGAATCCAAAGCCAGGTCAGTTAATGTATTGTTCCAGCGATCGCACTTCTTCATCTTCTGAACTATTTCCTGGAGCTTGCATTTTTTTTCTATCGACAAGGCCGTCGTCACCCCCAGTAGAAACATCTACGTCGTATCTGAGGTTTCATTGGGATATGGCCGTGTGACGACAACAAAAGACGGATATAATTATTCCGCTTGCCGACATTTGACTGCGTGCATGGACACTAGAATAGACCTCTAAGGCAAAAGAGAATGGTTACATCTTGTCTTTAAAACAAGATAAATCTGCTCACTTTACTCTCCCATGACTTAAGATGCTGTTTCAACACCAAAAAGCTTTTTCTGCAAATCAGGCTTAACTCCATGGGGTTAAGAGTTAGCCAAATCGCACGGCGCAACGCAGATGAACCACACGTAAACTAAATTTCCCAGGATGCAAAACAATTACATGGCAGAATAAGTTGTCCAAATGTATCCATCTGGAAGCCAAGTTAATTTGCAAAACCAGCGAACATAAATGTTCAGGAAGTCATGAAGCAGCAAGATGTCGGATTAAAATACTGAAGAAGTTCGTTATGGAGATGGGGTGTCATTATGTACAGAGAGAGGGAGAGAGTGAATAAATATACAGTCGCTCCAACTGTCAGGCAGCAGATGAAAAGTGTTCCGGGAATGGTGACGGTGGGGGGGGAGGGAATGGGTGGATGGGAAGTGCATCACAGACAGTAAAAAATGTCAGATAGTAAGGTATCTGAACGATACGCATAGGTTGGGAGGCAGTTAACTAGAAGGCATCATTGTCGGATCCAGAGGAGAGAAATCACAGCAGTGCACAGCACTTCCTCCTCTTTGAAGGGGCTGTAAAAGCCATCTAAAATGCACGTGCATTCAAAAACGTTTGTTGTATTAGTAAAAAAATCCCAAATTGTGCTCAGAGTGAAAATATGAGTAGAGAGCGATTAGGAGTTTCCCTAAGCAGCACGTTGGACTGAGTCAACAAAAACCCAAAGTAGATTCCTTATCTTATAAAATGTCTACTGAAATTCAAAAATATGTTTTTGATTCGAAAAATACTTAAATATGGTTGTTATATTGGTTAGCGTGCCGCCTAATTTCAAGATGTTTCAGTCTCGGTACGACGTTGGCTTTTGATCAAGTTTCTTTCCAACCGCCTGCAAAAAGCAAACTCCGTAAAAAATTGATACTTAAGTAGAATGCATTTTTTCATTGATTGTCCATGCCCTTATTAATTCAAATATATTTTACAGAAAAAAGCACAAAAATATTTTTTTATACACTTTTGGCGGAAAATTATGTCTTCTTAAAATTTTTTACTTACAAAAAAAATTTTCTTTTCGTTTTAAAAACGTTTCTAATTATGATATTTTTTAAGACCATGAAATTTTCATTCACAGAATGTAGTATCCGTCAATTTATTAAAATTACCTTTCAGCATACAAAACGAGCCACACTCACTGCAAAATTTTATGAGGAAAATGTAAACTCTTCCTTGTAACGTAGAGGAATAATCGATTTTTTCTTACACAAATATATACAGCATGTAGTTTTGAAACTTATTATTCAAGTGTAACGGCCGGTGGGATTCCAAATTATTCGGCAATTCAGAAAATTTTGCAAACCAAAAGATACCCTTTCCGAAAGTTAAAAATTTTAAGATGTTATTTTCTACCGAGATAAAAAAATAGCTTGTGCATTTTTCTGTAAAATATATTGGAATGTATAAGGGCGTCAACAGCCAATGAAAAAATGCATGCCACTTAAGCATTAATTTTTTTACCGAGTATGCTTTCTGCAGGCGGTCAGAAAGAAGCTCGATCAAAAGCCAACATCCTGCCGTGACTGAAACCTTTGGAGATTAGTCTGCAATCAACATTGCAACTAAAGCCAAAAAAGCAACATTTTTCTGTAAAATATATTGGAATTTATAAGGGCGTCAACAGCCAATGAAAAAATTCATGCCACTTAAGCATTAAGTTTTTTACGGAGTATGCATTCTGCAGGTGGTCAGAAAGAAACTCGATGAAAAGCCAACATCCTGCCGTGACTGAAACCTTTTGAGATTAGTCTGCAATCAACATTGCAACTAAAGCCAAAAAAAGCCAAAAGCCAATAAAAGCCAACATTTTTCTGTAAAATATATTGGAATTTATAAGGGCGTCAACAGCCAATGAAAAAATGCATTCCACTTAAGCATTAATGTTTTTACGGAGTATGCTTTCTGCAGGCAGTCAGAAAGAAGCTCGATCAAAAGCCAACATCCTGCCGTGACTGAAACCTTTTGAGATTAGTCTGCAATCAACATTGCAACTAAAGCCAATAAAAGCCAACATTTTTCTGTAAAATATATTGGAATTTATAAGGGCGTCAACAGCCAATGAAAAAATGCATTCCACTTAAGCATTCATGTTTTTACGGAGTATGCTTTCTGCAGGCAGTCAGAAAGAAGCTCGATGAAAAGCCAACATCCTGCCGTGACTGAAAACCTTTTGGAGATTAGTCTGCAATCAACATTGCAACTAAAGCCAAAAAGCAACATTTTTTTCTGTAAAAATATATTGGAATTTATAAGGGCGTCAACAGCCAATGAAAAAATTCATGCCACTTGAGCATTAAGTTTTTTACGGAGTATGCATTCTGCAGGTGGTCAGAAAGAAACTCGATGAAAAGCCAACATCCTGCCGTGACTGAAACCTTTTGAGATTAGTCTGCAATCAACATTGCAACTAAAGCCAAAAGCCAAAAAGCCAATAAAAGCCAACATTTTTTTCTGTAAAATATATTGGAATTTATAAGGGCGTCAACAGCCAATGAAAAATGCATTCCACTTAAGCATTAATGTTTTTACGGAGTATGCTTTCTGCAGGCAGTCAGAAAGAAGCTCGATCAAAAGCCAACATCCCTGCCGTGACTGAAACCTTTTTGAGATTAGTCTGCAATCAACATTGCAACTAAAGCCAATAAAAGCCAACATTTTTTTCTGTAAAATATATTGGAATTTATAAGGGCGTCAACAGCCAATGAAAAAATGCATTCCACTTAAGCATTCATGTTTTTACGGAGTATGCTTTCTGCAGGCAGTCAGAAAGAAGCTCGATGAAAAGCCAACATCCTGCCGTGACTGAAACCTTTTGAGATTAGTCTGCAATCAACATTGCAACTATATTTAAGTAATTTGTTCGGATCAACAAACCAAATTCAGAATTCCGGTCGACATATAATGAGATAAGGAATCTACTGTAACTAGTTCATATTCTTAATTTTAAAAGAAAGGGCGTCCCAATCGCAATTCCCCAGCCACAAAATTAAGCCGTTCGCTTACTTTTACGAAAAAAAATAAAGGTGTTTTTTACTGCTCGAGTAATGTTGAAAAATAAGATAATATTTGCTGAAAAGACCATTTTCTATTAAATTGATCATCTTCAGTCCTCCACACATTTATTCCACGTCAGAAGATCCAGGCTTTGAATTCAGGTCTTCCGGCACGCAGTATTAAAAAACAATATGTTAAGTTAGAGTAAATGTGCGCGTTCGCGTACCTGCTTGCCGTTTAGCTATAACCGGATGATGAGGATGTTAGGTAGGGCATGTAAATTCTCCCTATCGTCATCAGCAATAGTTTGCGAACGTTGACAGATCTTTGTGATGCCACCATGAACGTGTTGCCCTAGACCGTAGGTTAAGGCATAATGTGTCGTCAAAATATTTTCCTATTATTGAGGTGCCACTCGCGTGATTTACTTTGTTGCTAGAGGTGATGCCCATCAAGTGCGAGGCTCCTGGAAACGTACTCCCAATTCACAGGCGGGTCCTTCACATGATATAAGCAAATGCCCAAGGGAACCACTGGACGGTATCCATTAAGTCTTGTTTCAGATATGACGAAACGGAATTCCAGGACAGTAGAGCGGACAGAGCAGACCGGTGATATATAGTACAGAGTCTTGTTCAAACATCAATGCTGTTGAGGAAATTCACCTGAAGGAAACTTAGGCCCTAACTTATCGCAACCAATGTTAAAGCCTAGAAGACCACAGCACGTGTACTTACGTTGCGAAAACGCTCTTTTCAGATGGAATTTAACGAAGGCTGTAATAGAAATGAGCAGTCATTAGTCAGTATACCGTTTCCTTCGGGGGGTAATATTATCTGCGTACTTACGCAACTATAAACCAAGATATGCAGAAAGGCCGAAGGTTGCAGAAGAGCTTGAGTTAACATAGGGGAACTTGGACTTGCCTGCTTTAATCGTCTTTGTGAAAAAAAAATTGTGTCAAGGTTATGACGAAAAAAGCATATCTTCACCAGTAGATAGCAACAAGAGAAAGAGACATGAGAAGGCTTTTGACAAAAGCAACTCAGGAAAACAGATACTCACAAAATGAAGTCATCCTTATAAAAAAAAAAACCAAGTTACAGATTATATCGTTCGGAGGCTGGACATACAGCAGATGTCTATTTTATGCAATGTCGACTAAAATTCTGAAATGTGCTTTCCACTCGAACCAATTACTTAAGTAGGCTTGTAAATTGATTATCCTGCATCCTAAACCCAAGATATTTCAGTCAAAGTGGAATGCCGGCGTTTGAATGAGCTTCTTTCTGATCACCAGTTAAAATGATACTCGTTAAAAATAGCTACTTAAGTAGCATACATTTTATATAAAATATGCACAAAAACATTCTTTATTATACTCTTTTGGTGGCAAATTTCGTCTAATTCAATTTTATACTTGAAGAAAGGGTATCATTCGGTTTTAGAAATTTTCTAAATTGCCGAATAATGTTGAACCCTACCGGCTGTTAGGCTTGCATTCATGGGATAAAAACTGCATGCTATATACATTCTGCATAAGGAAAATTGCACAGTTCTCAACGCTATGAGGAAGAAATCACAAATTTCTCATAATATTCTGCAAAAAGATGTGGATAATGTTTTATACAGTATAGGCAACATAAATAAATGGATGGATACGATGCACTATGAATGAACACTTCCGCTGTTAAAAAATATTATAATTAGAAACTTTTTAAAACTAAAAGATACCCTTTTCTCAAATGAACAAATTGAAATAGACGCAGTAGTATTGTTCAGAGAATATTCACGCATGCATGTCCTGCTTTCACAATTCTTATAGGCTATGGCAGCATACAGCTTGGCAAGCAGATATAAAGAGAGAGATATATATATTAACCTCTAGCTACTACAAAATCTGGCTGCGGAAAAATCCGATCACAGCGATCATTTTAGCTTCACTGGTGCTAGTCATTAACGTTTAACCATGTTACCCAACTTGCTATATCCAGAAAGAAAATGAGCTGCTAGGAAAATATGGAATACCCATCGAGAGCCAATAAAAGGCTCTCGAAAGTCACAACGCAATTGAATAGTGGCTCTTTTGTTTCCAAAAAATGAAGAGGGAAGTAAAAAATACCACAGACCCTCAATCATTAAAAGTTGTCATACATAATGACCCGCAAAAATGAGGAAAATCTATGCGAAGAAGTCAAAGATCCATAAAGTTTGAGCAAGATTAACCGCGACCATGATAATTCAATCTGCCAGGAAAGTGGACTGGTAAGTTGTCTGCAACTGCCGAAGAGCATGTTAGTTTGGAAAATGCAAGGCAAGGTTTTGCTACAGTGCACTTTGTCTCGAATTCCCCTGACACCCCGACAGTTATAAGCAATGTGTCGTTGGAGCCTCTAGTCATGCTGGCTGACTTCACCACCATCTCAAACAATAAAGTAGTGAAATTTCTGTACACGCAGTCATGTTTCCTGGTCTACTGGATTTTTTGGCCGAATTCAGTGATGCTGGGATGCATAAACACACTTTCTTAGGGATATAGCGACAAAGGGATAAAAGGCTTCTTCGTTGGCATCTTTGGCAGTTATCACACTTAGAAATGAAGTTTCACAGGGTTTTTCATGAGTCGGTTAAGAGCAAAATTTCAGAAAAAGCAGAAGTATCAGTGTCTCAGGCCACATGGGACGAGCGTAAAATTTAATAAGTGAAAAATCCACATTACTAACACAATACCTCGGCAGTGGAGGAAACGTTCCAGCTGAGGTCCCTCTAAGTGTAACAACAATGTCAGTCATTCAATGATGAAACGATCGAAGAGAAAAAAATCTACAGACAGGCGGTCGAAAAGCGTTCCTACAAACTAGCCGTGCCTTCGGTCGGTCGGAAGTCCATCACCCAGCTACCTGGCTGCCTTCACTAATTTAGCACTGGTTAAACGTGCCACTGGACGTACCTGAGAACCAAGCTCTTCGCACGTATGTTCAACATTAAGCAACCATCTTGGCCAAATTTTCCAAATGTCAAGTCCAGCAATAATGGTAAGTCAGACAGTAACACTTCAAAACCCCGCGTCTAACAACTGTCTCACATTCCCGCAGAAAAATAGCAAGAATGCCGTAGGTGGGCAGGCTTATGAAGGGCACAGTAAACATTAAAACATAAAAGGGCTCGTGCGGGGATTGCGCATGTAAAAAGGCACACTCAGGAATAATCTAAAACGGAGATTTTTCTAAAATAGGATGTGGTGGTAGTCAGCATCCTTTTCAAGACACAACTTACAGAGTAGTCGGATGGCCAAACAGACAGAGGATAGCAATCAGCCTAAATTCCCGCAATGGGAAATCTGAGGGTACGACTGATATCCCTACTTCCCAGACGACTGCTTTTCCTTTGAAACCACCGCCGCTCCCAGTATGGCCATATTCCCGAACAAGACAAGGCAGACTGAATTGGCACTTTATAGATTATAAGCAGCCATCAGTCAGCCATACGCAAGCTCAGATTTTGCAAATTCCTTCAGTTGGTTAGAAGTCCAATGCCCTAACTATCGAGCCACGGGCTGGTTGTTCTGACGGCTGCAATCGGGTAGAGGGGTACTGATCGATCGCGATACAAGATATACTCATCCCACTGTGTCTTCAGGCTCACTCTCGATTCCTGCATGTAGCCGAACTGCGGCTACTATATCATAAGCAGAATAACGCTGCCGACGAAGATAAGGCAGACTGGAGTGGCCATTACTGGTTTATTATCCGCCATCAGCCAAATACAGCTAACCATCTGAGCCTTGGTGCTCATTGTCCAGCCCCGCCAGCAGTCGGAAATCACCTGGTAATAGAGACAGAGTAATGCTTAGGGCATTTTTATTCTAATCAAATGAACGCAGATTCGATACTCATGGGTTGCGAAACTCGAAGTTGGGTAGGGGTGACTAATGACGGCTAATAAATCAGAAATGATCATCTCAGACTGCCTAGATTACTAGCCCTTATGCGGCTGCTGGCAGGGCTCTAGATTGAGGCCCAAGGCACAATCGAGACGAGTATGACCAGTGACGGGATCAGTGAGCACCCCCCCCCCCTCCTACCATGGCTATTCGATAAAATCATTTGTGAGAAAAATTTAAGAGAGGCTGACTTAAATTACAGAGAGCATAAATTGGGAAAACTTGCCTGAATTCCATTTGACCGAGGGTTGAGGTTAAGATTGTTCTGCGAGAGGGAGAACAGCCTGACAGTGCGTTTGAAGTTTTATAATAAAATTATGCTGTGCATCTTTGTGGTCCCTAAGGTCGCAATTTGAAGAGAAACACCGACATGTTCCGGCATTAGAGGTCATAACTCTCGGCAAAAAAGCCATAGGAATTCGATTTGCTACTCTGCTGGATTGAGAACCCTCGATAAAATGAAACGCCAAACATTTCTGGGGTTTTTACAGTTCAACCCAGTGGAAGACAAGCCTTTCAAGGTCACAGCGACTTATACGCCTTCACTAGGAAGTGTCAGTAAATTTTGCCACCAGTGGAATTCACCGAAGTTCATTTTCATGAGGTAGGATTAGATCGGAGACCGCATTTTAAATCTTCGACATGGCGTCGTCGACTTAGCCACATAAATTCGACTTGAACAATGAAAACCTACGTCATGAATTATAGCCAGCATTTCCGAGACGAAAAGCAGGCAACCCCTGCGTAAGATTTTAATGATCGACGGGTTGTATGCTGATTTGGAAAACGACTGCAGGCTTTAGACCCGGCTTTCCTATTCAGAGTGGACCTTCCAGTGCCTTTAATTTTCCCGCGTACTTATTGGCCAATAACCTCACAGCCGGCTCTAAAAACTAACTGCGCAATCGAATACTACTATCAACTTCTACGGTTTTTGCGTCCTTTTCCACGAGACACTTTTGTCAGTCACACTCGGATTGTATTAAAATGGATGGACTAGGTTGGCATGGCTTACAAAATCGGGAGAGGAGACTCACCTGACGAACAATGCCTAGGAATGCTTCGTTTACGCCGCAGCCGGTCCTGGCTGAGACTTCAATGAAAGGACAGTTCCACTCCCGTGCTAATGACTGGCCAAGGGACGGAGAGACCTCGCGGATCTCAGCTAAGTCGGACTTGTTTCCCACTAGGACAATGGGCGGTGGCCGGACAGGAGTCGGTCGTCTGACGTAACTTAGATGCTGGCGTAGTAGACCTGCCTTAACACGCAGAATGTTGTCCCGCAGGGAACGAATATCATATATGGTCTGCATACAGGTCACGCTGTAGACGATGATAAAGCCTTGACCATTTTTGATGTAGAGGTCACGCATGGAGGCAAATTGTTCTGTGCCCGCGGTATCAAGTATCTCAAGTATGCTGGGCATGCCACCCACCCTGAAGACGACAAATAATAGGGAACCGTAATGATATGCCCGCCATAATTTGAGTAAAAAGGGAGAATTCAGGATTGAGATAGGAGGGTTCATCATGAAAGCCTTCCTCCTCGCCCAGTATTAGGTACTATAAATTTTTTCGTAAAAATTATGATATCTAGAAGTATTTGGGACAAAGAAGTGTGAGACTAGAATAACAAGTTGTGGCTTACACGCATTCATTGGTTACCCACATACGATGTTCATGCAGGGCAGGCCTGGTAGTTCGTATAGTTGACTAGTGACGTCATACAGATCACGAAGAAGTCTTCGGGTCTCCTTCGTCCTCGTTGGTTACACTTTTCTATCATTGCTGATTCGTCGCTATAATATCGCATTGGTGGACTCTTGACCGGAGGCTCAAAACAAAAGTTAAAAGTATGCCTTTTTTCTGCAGGCACGATAGCTCCTGGTGCTTATTTTATTTCGCTTATAGATGGCAAGACGGGAATAGTCAGTCACGTAACTAATCGATGATCACCCATCTACCATTGCTGATATTCTCTATAAAAACTGACAGGAAAACGAGCAAGTGGCTCCATATTTGGGGCGTTGGACTTCCAACTAACAGGCTGCGAGTTCAAGCTTCAATTTTTGCGACATCGGAGGTTGGGTATGGCTGGCTGATGACAAGTAACAAGTCAAAATGGTTATTCCAGTTTCCTTTGTCTTTTTCAGTACTCATATATATCAAAGATTTTATACCGTAATCCCGACATAGGGACTAGATAAAAGCCCAGACACGGCTTTCGCCTATGTTGCTGCTGCTGTGTGACGCAGCAACGAGGGGTTAGACTCCTCAGTGGGTCCCCCAGCGTTCTCTATGCGGTTTCTTATATATATGAACTCCAGAGAATAATCGAGGAAATGATTTCTGAAATTAGTAAGTGTAGGACCTGAAGTCATGTGTTTCGCACATGAATGTTTAGGGTCAGACCTGAAATTTGTAGAAAGGGCATTACGCGGTTATTCCACAGTAGTTGATTGTCTTCGAACCAAAGGTTCATTGAAATTTCGGGTCTGACCCTAAACAGTCAGAAGCGTGCGAACAGGGATGCAGACTCGTCAGAAGATTGCAGGGCACTGCAAACCGCATAATACCCGGAGACTGAGCAAACTTTAGCACGCAACCTCTCGTCGAAACGTCTTACCGAGGTTCAAACAAAGGTTCTGAAAAATTGATCAACCTGCAACACAACTGATGCGGATCCGGTCAAATTCAGTGCATCCTTCGAATCGGCGCTATGCCAAACCGGCGTCATAGATGAGGCCAAGGATCTCCTACCGTATCAAGTTACCTCACTGCTCATTTCACACCGAAAAACCCATTTGCTCCTAAGATGCGAAAAAAGCCCCAAGGGAAGTTAAAAGGAGACACTGAAATATTTATTCTGCCTGCTGACAAAGGCCGGTCAACGGTTGTCCTTGACAAGGAGGACTACCGAAGCAAAATCTGAATGCTCCTCAACGACCGAGTGTCCTGCAAAGTCAGCGATGCCATCAGGCTAAAGTCACCACTAGCGAAGGTGAGATGAACTCTGGCTAGATTGAAGAAAGAAAGTCACCACCGTCAAAGACTGGTAATATAGCAAAGCCCACAGAAGCGGCCATAGTACGATTCAACGGCCTCCCAAAAATCCACAAGTCAGACGTTCCCCTATAGGTAATCGTCTTCCTCTGAGGCATGCCCACACTCGGGCTTGCCAACTGGTTATTCCAGAAGTTAAAATTCCCCACATAAGGCACACAAACAACAGTTCACTCGGCAGAACAATTCCTCCAGGAAATAAAGACCGTCACAATTGAACCGGCTGAGAGGATGGTTTCCTTTGATGTTACCTCACTCTTTAAGTTCATACAACAGGCTCTTGCCGTTGAAACACTCGGTGACGTTTTGCGTCACCAATACGATGACAATTAGGCTCAAGATCTCACATAACTCATGGAGCATTGTCTCAAGACATTAATCACCTTCGAAGGGATCACATATGAGCAAATCAAGGGCACCTAGATGGGATCCCCAATTTCTGGGTTCATTGCCGAGGTGGTGCTACGAAAACGAGAGAAACAACTGATCGAAGAATACAAATCCGAATTTTGGGCACGCTACGTGCACAACACTTTTCTCGTCATCAACCAGAATAGAATCATCCACTAGAAAGAGCACTTGAACTCGATTTTACCAGATTTGCAGTTCACGATGGAAGAAGTAGAGGGCAGATTTCCATTCTTAGATGTTTAGTCTGCCACCAACCAGGCGGCAAAATAGCGATGTCAGTCTACCGAAAACCGACGAATACGCCGCAAATACTAAGTTACAATAGCAACCATCCGCTGCGACACAAGCAAAGTTTTATACGTGCGTTATACCGACGAGTTGAAACCCACTGCAGCACGCCAGACGCCAAACGAGACGAGATTGGGTTTCCGCTTAAGCTTTTCAGAGCCAAGAGCTACCCGCAAGCGTTCAATGAACGCAATCGAATGCCACAAAAAAGCGGAACGAAGAGCCTTGCCAGCCAAAATCATGGCGAAGCATTCCGCACATGAAACGGGTCTCTGCAACCGTGGCCAGATCTCTTGCGCCTCTCGGAATAGGAGTTGCCCACAGGTCTACCTCAACAATCCATCAACAAGTGATACGGTCAAAAGACCCTATCCCTAAGCAGGAGAAGTCGGCCGTTGTCTACCGACTTCAGTGTAGCCGCAGGATGTGCAAATATGTTGGAGAAACCGGCCGACAGCTGCAAACGCGAATGCACTAGCATCAGTGGACTGTACGAAGGTTGGACCCAAAGTCAGAGGTGGCAATCCATGCCATGCAGATGGGTCATGTCTTCAACTTTAAAGCCGTTGAGATCATGGACCGAGGCGAGGATCACACGTCAAGGCAGGTAAAAGAAGCCTGGATGCCAACCGACCACTCAGTCAACTGCCACGTAAATTTGCCTGCCCCCTATCTGCTTTTACGAACCTTATTGATAGGAGACCGCCAGGACAATCGGGGTCGCCAATCATCTTCGCGACCAACGAGGACGTGGTGAAGGGCCAATCGACTCAAATGCACAGCCTGTCAGCGGGGGCGGCGATGGCGACACAGGCTACGGGGTGATACGGGTCCGACGCAGCCAGACAGGCAGCCCAACCGGCACAAGGCAAAAGAGTGGCATATAATGAGAGCAATGAGCAGACCCTCCAGTCTCGGAAGATGGGTAGACGAAACAACTGCCCGAAACCTCAGACACCCAATAAACATCTCCCGGTGAATGCCTCTTCTTCCTTAAACTGTAGTGCGCCTCTGCTGCTAGTCAAACGGCACTATAATATCTGCATGCACCTCTGCAAGTCCATATTTTAACCGATAGCAGGCTTACGGAGCAGCAAAATATGTAAGTTGGTTTGGCGAAAGTGTACGGCCTGCTAAATTTTAATTAGCATTCCTCTCCGTAGGTCGCGGACATAGTGGACAAAGATTAGCAGGTCGCCACCTTAGTCAGACCCTCAAGGCAGACTCTCGTGTCCACTGCCAGATGCGAGGACCGAAGCCAGTGCCTATAAGGAGGCCGGCGGCGGTACAGTTGCGACGCGAGATGAACGGGGGAGGAAGTGGTAGCCCCTGCCCCCTCGTCGCTTCCTTCGGTTTGCACTGGCCACGCTACCACATCAGCATTGGGGGAGGATGACAAATTTGCTGTCGGGTGAAAATTTGCATATGCACGTTTGGACATGTAGGTGGCCGACCAAAGTGATGGTTGAAATCCACGCCATGAGTTCTAATGAATTCAGTGCTAAGGCATGAACCATCTTCGCTGGAAGTTCAAGGTCGCACGCGCGCGTAGTTGTCTCCATCGGCGGAGTCACATGGCGTGGGCCAGAGACCACTAGTGTCTGCGCGCATGGACCTTGGAACAACCGCGTGTGAAAGAGTAAAGTTGGTTCCTGAACAAACACTATAAACCATGCCGCCACTTGGGCAAACACAAATTCAAGACAACGTCCCGTACGGTACAGCCGTAACCCTCTATGGAGCCTGGTAAACCCACAGAAAAAAAAATCAGTCACCATGGTGGGTTGATATGCTGTTGCCGTAGTGTTCAGAGGGCTGAGCTATTAACGTCAATCAAGAAGGAGATTACTTCCCTTTCCATCGTTGAGGTCAATGGATAGCCGACACCCTTTTTGGGATAGTGCATATTGTCTTGCTCATTCGATCAGTTTCGTGTGGTTAAGGTGAAGATATGAGAAGTTCCTTTCCATCGGTGAAGGGTCTAGGTTGTTGCGTTGCTGCGTGTGCGCAGAACGTATGATAGACAAAGGCAGTTTACCTGTGTTTCCTTACGCGGACTGGTTAGGATGACTCGTATAGCGAGAACAGGAACCGGCAGCAATACATGTGGCTTTGCGCCTTATTCGGGAGAAATTAAATTTATGAAGGTTAGAGTTAAGTTCAGAGTTAGGCTTAAGGTTTGGGACAAGGTCTGAGTTAGGGTTAGGGTCAAGATGATATTAAGGGTCGAGGTTTGGGCTCATAGTGACAATAGGGTTAAGTTTAGGGTAGAGCTAGGACTAATACTAATGTTAGGCCTGGTTTTGTGTTAAGGGTAGTGTGCGGATGAAGACACGACAATATTTTCCCTTCATGAAATTTATCTTAATCATGTCCCCTTCTTCATGTCTTCATCCTAGAAATCACGGCTTCGCTGCTCTTAGCAAGAGCCTGTATCCGGAGATGAATGCAGTGTCTTAGGACAATACCACATTGGTACTCAAATTGGGGGATCGATGACTTTTATGGCTGCCTAACAAGGACACGGGAATAACAACGCCCAGCCAACTTAAAACAGATGACCTTGCGATAAATGTGCGTGTTTTACCTGTCTCTTAACCCTAACACTAACCCTAATATAATCCCCAACTCTATCCTCAATCTTAACAAAAGCCCTGCCTTAAACTTAAACAGTACAGGCTAAAGATGACGTGTGTGGGCATCTAAGCAGGACAAGGGAAGAGAAACCGCCCACACTGCATGTGGCTTTGTGCCAAACTCCGTGGAAATTGTGGTTAAAATTAATGCGAGGGTTATGGTTAGGGTCAGGTTGAAGCTTGAGGTTAGATTCGTGATTGGGGCAAGGATTAAGGTTCTGGTTTGTGTTAACTGCATGGGGTTAAGGTTTAGGGTAGAACTACAGTTAAGGTTAACATGTCAGTTTCGTTTTACGTTAGGGTCACTGTTAAGGTTAAGACACGGGGATCATAAGCCTTCCTGAAATTTATCTCAAGGTAACCTATATTAAATGGGTAGGACGTTCCTGTTCCCTTATCCTATTTAAGCAGCCGTAAAAGTCATCCTTATCACCTACAGTTAATAAAACCGAAACATTAACCTTTTATATACTCCTGATCCTAAACCCTAACTCCGACCCCAAACCTCGGCTTAATCCTAAACGTAAGTGCTCCAGAATTTGGTGCGAAACCCCATGCATTGTGGCGATTCCTTCTCCAGTATACTGTTCAGGCGGCCAAACTAGTCGGTGCTTTTGAACCAAAATAGTATTTAAAAATCTCAGTTGATTCGCCGTGATTTAGGTGAATTAATGTAGGTTCTTCCGCGTGAGCCATTGAAAAGTATCTCGAAAATTACGGTCTATATTCGGAGCCGACCTCTGCTTCTGCTGCTTCTCCTTCTCTTATTCACTTCTTGTTGCTAAGATGTTGCCGAGGCAAATAATGCGATCTTTATTTTGCCCAGGCTCCCGACCTCACCCGCGATCTCATACAGCCCCTTTGACCCTCAGATTTTCGTGATTTAGTTGCTGGCCCGCCAGTTGAGGGGGTCATCACGCTACCGACGGGTTTAGCCCGCAGATAATCAGACAATGCCCACGTGCCTGGGACGGAAGACGTTGCGGGCGCAGGGGGAGAGGGAGGAATTGAAGCTCTCTGGGACCAGCCCCAGTTTGCGGGGGGAGGTGGAGGGGGGGACGGTTTATCTCCTTCCAGTGGCCGATAGCGGCGTTTACCCATTGTAATGAAATAAAACCATCTTCACATCAGCTTAGAACTCATACTATGCACCGACTCAAGAAATGGGCTCATTTTGCTAGCCATTGTTGTTGCTGTTGTTCTACACCTAGGAACTGTCGTTCCCATAAATGCAAACCATTCTTATCAATAACAGAGTAATGCTGCCACACTGGATTGTTTCAGCTTTTTGAGGGCGTTTCCAGAATGCTATTGGGGTAGGACACGGGAACAGGTTCGCCCCGCCCCGACCCACCTCGGAGGGCATCCTCGTAAGTGTTAGCTGCATGGAGGCAGACGTTCGCTCGCCCAATGCACATCAGCAGTCATTATTAAACAGACTGCAATTTCTGTGGAGTCTTTGGCCGTCAGCCAGATTTCGTGTCAGACGAGGGTCTGGGCGGACAACGTGGAATGTCAAAACATTCATGTATGTTACAGTGGCACTGTGCACGTCACTGTCCGCTTTTGGTTATTGAGCCCTGCTCAGCCCAGCTACAGTACTTGTCCAATCTCATGAAATATCATGGATTTCATGAGATAGGGTAAATTATGTGAAACCAGCCCACAATGCATCTTCCAAAGTTTTACAGGAGTAAATAAGCGACCGTTCTTAAAAAGAAGGCAAATTGTGGTTTAAAAATAGATATTGCATTGTTTAGAAATACTTCTTTTTAAAAAAGCGGCAAATTCCGAAAACGTGAAAAATCGGGTTAGCTAATTAACCTGAAGTTTTAAATATACAGAATGCTTGTCTCTGTAACCAAACGAGTAAATACAGCACCAAAAGTAGAATTACTTTTGAAAATAGTCCTTTCGTGTATATTCCGCGGCGTTTGTCCTCCAGATTAAGGCCAATGGAAAGTATGGTCGTTACCAAACAACTTATATTCGAGTATAAATTCCAACACGGTTTCAAGAGAATTTGTAGTTTCTTCTTCCGGTTATACATTTTTCACGATATGCTTGGCTAACGCAAACAGATTTTCGGTTGATTGCGCCGGCAGGGACGTCACGGGATTAAAATATTTCATAAGCTAACATGCGGACAGGCTGGTCAGTGAATAATAAATTTAAATAGAATTGTTAGACAAAATCGTAAACGTACAATTTTATGCATATAAAGAGGACTTGTCTTTTGTTAAATTTCTTCATAAATATTTCGGGTGTTTGATTACGATGAGTTTCAAATCGTCCTTCAAATTGTAGTAACTACTTTACGTTTTCCTGTGTTTTATATCTATTGTCCATAAATGTAGATTCTGTAGTATGTGCTTATCAAATCCTTCAAAATAAGATATTTCTTAAAGAAATTTACCAAAATAGTGACTTCGGAGAAGTCTCTGTATTGCAGATGGCCGCGTGGGTCATATTTGTAGACTCACCAAAACACGAAAACTCGTTGCTGAGACAACATAATTAGGCAATTGATATGACTAAGGTCTATTTAAAAACTCTAATAATAAATTGCCTCTTTAATGAAATAAATAATTAGATATTTCATTTTCGAACGTCTTGCGTACTCAGCCATTTTCCAAGATCAAGTCAAGGAAACATTGGGATTGTTTTACAGGTTTTTTAACTTCGCTAAAAAATAAAGGATACAATGTCTGCTGAAAACGAATGCACTCACTAATTTCTTACTATTGCAGCGTTTTTCGCTATAATTACTTCCTTTTCAGTCCAGTTCTAAGATTGAAAATGCCAAACCAAGTGCACAAATTTCAATCTTCAGCCCTTTCCATTTCAATTTTCCTTATTGATTAATAGTGAACTACAGATAGCTATTGACTGGACATATTTCGTGTACGGCGTGACAGAGAAAAATGACGGCATGTGGCTGCTTTTCGTTTATATGCTCATTTCCAGTTCAAATTTTCGGTGTTGTTAAATAAAAAACACTCACGCAAGTTTATTACTGAGTTGTTTATAATAAGAAGTCACAAATTTTCAAAACTAAATTTCTAAAACTAAATCTCTCCCAGTTTATCCGAATACAAGGTGATTTCTCATATCTCCATTTACCTCATTTTCGTGAACGCAAGTCAAATTTTCCGTTCGCTGAAGAGACATAATTAAAATATTTATAGCTCATATTAATATTCCTTTACATTAAAACACACATAAACCAGAAGATTTGGTCCGGAAGGTTCATTAACGTGCGAAAACACCTGAAAATCAAGAAACGTCGGATTTGGCCCCATTTTGCCAGTTTTGCGTTAAATAATCAGATCTGAAATGAACTATGCCTTAGTAAACAGCATTTTTCGCCTGAAATCATTACACAAACACAATATAACATATTTAAATATGTGCCATACTACCATCTCCGATTTCTAGGATTACATTTACTCAGTTAGGCAATCAACTGTATATGTTACATAACGCCCTCAAAATAAAAACGAAGTGGGCTAAATTTAGTGTCTTCCAACGGATTAAATCGATTGGCTCTCCCTCTTACTGTTGGTCAGGATTGACGGGCTAGTTCTTAGGGAAGCGTTTATGCCAGCTCTCGTTCAGAAGGAATCCCGTAGCCCTTTCTTGAAGTCTGGTTCGTACGCGTATAGGAATAAACACTTGTGTGAACATGTCATGCATGGATTCAACCACAGTTGCCTTGGCCTTACCGTGCCACCGGAGTGCAAGGTGGATTTGAGGCAGACGCAACGCAAATCTACCTCGGGATAATTAGTTTATGAGCAAGGCACCGATGTGCCAGTTGGAATATGATGGTACTCGTCGCCCGAGATGGGCAAACTATTGCACCCTCTCGATGCCAGTTCATTAAAAGCTCAAAAGACCCGGTAAAGCTTGTTTTGGTCTTTTTAATTGTCCTCGCTTTAGTTTTTACTAACCTATTTGTGTCGTGTGCATCGCATACATAGCTCTAGCTGCAGTTATTCCCCTTCACAGATATTCCAGGAGGTTTTCCCTGCTAACTCTAGCATTTGCTCTGTTTTGTCCTTTTTAGTTTCTACGTGCTGTCTTTGGTTTGCCATCATCTCGCCTCAGCCACTTTCATAGGCCTTTCTGCAATTAATTCTTAGTGTTATGATTGTATGGCTCTCACCAATCTTGTTACGGAACATGCTCGTGCCTTGGGGCTCAATCTAGAGCCCTCGCAGGCAGTCACATAATTAATAGTGGTATAGGCAGATAAGGTCGATATCTACTGTCTGCTAAGGCTCTATATTGAGGCCCAAGGCACAACGGGAGGAGTGTATTCCGTAACAAGATCTGTGAGCGCAAAACTATTATAATTAATATTCCCGATTACAACCGACAGGAAATGGACCCAACGCTCAATGCTAGATTGTTACACTCCATGACCAAAAATCCCATCTTCGAATCTCAGTTAATCCATACCTGGGACTGGGTATGACTGGCTGATAACTACTAATAAGCCAGAAGAGGCCATTCCGGTATAGTTCGTAGTGTTGCATAAGTGACAGCGAGCGTCCTCTGAAGATAGTAAAATTGCAGTCTTAGTAATATATATTTCGGCCTTAAGCTCCATCGGAGAACATGTCCAGCCATTTTTCACTGCAATTTTTTAATCTTCTCCCTCAATAGCGCCTGTTGGATATAGATCGCAAATGAAGACCGGCATGGGACAAGGCGTAATGTATCGGAAACTGATACAAGCTTTCATTTTTGCTCACTAGCATTCGATCAGTTAGTGAAAGATCGGCTGGAATGATGTAGATCGGCATAGGTTACGTTTACAACAGACTTCCTTGGACAACTTTAAAGGTTCTTTTGGTAATACCAGGAACTCCATCCCCAGGACCTTACACTAAATTGCAAGAAGATTATGACTAAAGGCGAATATGAGTTTTTTTGGTAACACTTAAGCTTACGGTTAGGGTTAGCAAAATGGAATCGGCGTCCCTCCTAGAATTTAATTCAAGGCCGTCTGAACTACTGGTGTGGGTTCCTTTTTTCGTTCTGTTCGATGACCATCTGAAATATTTGGCTACTAACAGGGTTAACCACCTGACTTGCTTACGCCCCAAGCATTTCAGTGGCTGAGTGATTATTCGTTAGCGTGATGCATTGTTACAAAGCTTAGGGCAGCCATCTCAGATGCAAACATAAAAGCCACCACCAAGGCGAACAACGAGACCCACAAAGTTCAAGTACTACGGCCTAATAAAGACAGCACCCAAACGCCACTGTCCAGCCCACGCTGTTAATGGACATTCGAGGAGCGGATCAGCCTCATGGGACCTCTCAGGACCCCCAAATACGGCCACCCCACCATAGCCACCACCAACATCACCAATTAGGACACTCCTACCATGCTTAAAAAAACTTCCCTATTGCATCTGTTACCAGCAATGTGAAGGCAGCTCCAATCTCTCTACATTGCCATTGCATTTTCTCATCGCATATTGGTCTGATCGCGAACTAGAGAATCTCTAGCGCTGAAAGCGACGAACTAGTGTCTGAAGTCCCAGCATACACCTGTCACACATGCCATATCTACCAATGGGTCCCTATAAATGCAGGCGTTGTATGCTTTCTCATGGTTATATGACCATCCATGATAGCGCAATTCACCGGAACGTTACGACAGTCAACCCACTTCCCACAACTGAGTACTACTCTAGCACCAGCACCGATAACTCCAACACCTGTGGAATCAGTATCCAAAGTTTCTTTTTTTGTCATTAGCACCAACGCCTATTCGAATCAAGCAGTGGTCTGTTCAGACACGTATAAAATGATCACATTAATTCTGATGCACCAGTATAAGGAGCCCTGGCATACACCGATCGTTCTTCTCTCACCTACCCACACTGTCCCAGGACATTCGGCCGTCGCATGGGCCTTTTCGGCATATGCGTCTCCACAAAAACCTTCGGCAAATAAACTCTAACTCAGATCTAATTGCCACACCACGCCTACTTGTCCACATACGTATCTCTAGACTACATAGGAACCAGCTTCAAAAACACTCCCACACACCCCACCCCGATAATACTATGGCTCTGTTCAGCAGCAAGCACATTGTCGACACCGGCATGACTGGCAAAACGTCACGGGCTTTTGAAATTGAGCCGCCATGTTCTTCTGCTCTCTATTCACAGGAAACTTTCTTTGTATGTTCATCGGGTGGCCTATTTTGCTCATTATATAGGAAGTTTTCACCCTTCGTTGTTTGTATTAAACCATAATAATACCGTCATCTGCTAGAACCGTTTTGAAGAAAGTAAAATCTGACCTAACTATTTCCACACATTATTTAAGGAATATTAATGATGTCAAAAGTTGTAGTTTTAAGCCATTATGTGTCGTTTTTCATCTGCCTGTGTTATCTGTTTGCATACCCATTTTTATCCAAGGTCAATGGAGGACCTTTTACTGAAAATTTAGGACTGATACTTCCAAAAGGAAACCCATCTCTCTCTACCTTTTCGGTATAGACAAAGTTCACGGACGCGGAAGACATATCTTGTGGAGCAGCCTGGCGTAGGGACAACGTTGTGTGTCTAGCGCAGTCATGCTGGGGTGTTTAGCTTTGTCAACCTCTGTGCTCATTCCCGTCATCAGATGGGTGAGAGAGTGGTTCAGTCGACTGGTTCATGAAAGAGAAAGTGAGATTGAAACTGGGGAATTTGTTCACACGGGAACTCAGCACGTTCTTTACCAGAGGCGCCTTAATCTGTCACGACACATACGAAGCATTCCGGGTTCGAACGTTACCACCTGAGAGAATAGGTCAGTCGCCAGGAGAGTATTTTGGAGTGAAAAAAATTGGCATATTTGAATAATTCGTTTGACCTTCTTGTGAAAAACTCGGTGGCCTCGGTAGGATTCGATTCCCACACCAGCAATGGGAAGGCTTTAGTACAGAGATCGGCAAACTCTGGCCTTTAGGCCAGATACGGTCTAGCTAGTATTCCAGTTCGGCCTAACGCACCCGAGTTAATTATTGTTGGATCTGGCCTAATTGAAGTGTCGCGGATTTGTTCCCCTTCATTACTGCTGGTTGCAGCTCAAGCTGTGGCTCATGTTTATTTTTAGAACTGGTGTCAGGCGCTTGTATGAAACAGAAGCGCCTGACCGGGGAGGGATGATAACTGTTGTGTTGTAAACAAGTTCACTCTCTGGTCTCGTTCTCATTCGCAAGAGTTCAAGATTGTCAGCACTCCTTTTGACATTCCCTATGACGACGCCCCCTGTGATGTGCAATTGGAGTTGATTGAGCTGCAGGCTTCGGACGTTCTCTTGTCTAAGTTTACTCCTTGCACTTCGCTCATTGACTTCTACCGTCAGATACCACATGCTCAGTTTCCAATGTTGTTATCCCGTGCCAAGCGTGTGGTGGCAATGCTTGGCAGCACTTATTCGTGCGAACAGCTGTTCTCAAAAATGAAGTTTTGTAAGAACAAGCTGCGCTCTCAGCTCACTGACAATCGCCTAAATGACATTCTGTTGCTGATCTCCTCATCATTAGAACCTGATATTGTATCTGTCTCTAAGAGCATGCAACATCATGTTTCCCATTGATCGTACTGTATTTTTGAATAATAAACGTTTTCTTGGACACCTTGTTTCGTCTGGCCTAGTGTGCCTTCTTGACCTTTTGAAATGGCCTAGTAGTCCGAAAAGTTTGCCGAGGCCTTCTTTAGTACAACCCACGGTCTAGCCAACTGAGCTACGAGGCCCCACCAGGAACCGTGAACTTAATCACACTTGGGTGAAGTTACCCACCCATCCTACTGCAACGCACGGAATCCATCAATTCTGATCCAGTAAACTGACTACTTAAGCAGGATTTACTAAGCAATCAAGATAGAAAACCAGATTACTACTAGGCACAAGTGGGTCAAAGGAATTATTCAAATCTGCTAAAATCCTCTACTAATTAATTGTGCCTGGTAACCATCTGGTGGGTTCTAGATTAATTGTCTAGGAAATCCTGCATGAGCAGTCAGCTAACTGTATCAGAATTGGTGGATTCCATACGTTGCAGTAGGTTGGGTGTGTAACTTGACCCAAGTGTGATTGAACTCGCAGCTCTCAGTGAGGCTCATAGCTCATTTGGCTAGAGCGTTGGTCGTACTAAAGCCTTCCCCTTGCTGGGGTGGTTTTGAATCCCAACGAGGCCGCCGAGTTTTTCACAAGTGGGTCAAATCTATTTTGGAATGACTGGAGAACCAGATGTCAGGCTGCGGGGACCCCTTCCCAATAGGACCTCAATGATATTCTCCCGGATGTGAGGTCCCAGTCAACCTTATTGTAGCCCGGTACATGTACTGAGGAGCACGTGGTGTTTGGCACGCGTGGACACGTTGTTTCGCTTTGTCTGCCTTCGGTCGTCTTGGCAATTTTTTCGATTATAACAATCTATGTGAGGGAAATGAATCGTGCGGTAGGTGTTGCGCAATTCCACTTCTGCATGGGCTAATTCACGCTGTGCTCTACCCACTCGGTTGGACACTAGGTGGGCATTTTCGCTTGCGTCAATCAAACAGTCACTTAGCGGGTGATTAATATTCTGTCAGTGAGAAAATGGGGAAGCTTACAGCTAAGCTATATAATTTAATGGTTTGGGTCCAGCTTAGACTGCAGCCCCTAAGCAGAACCTAATCGCACGTACGTCCTCCCACCATCGGAATAAACGCAACCCCTGGTATGAATTTAAATAACCCGTATGACAACGAACAGGACGTGCACTCCTGGACTTAAGTGGTGGCGCATTTCAGTCAAATGCTGTGTAACCACATAACTTGGATTCAAATTTCGTTCTTCTCGGTATGGGATTAGGGTGTGTCTGCAGGATAAAATAATGGATAAAGAAATTCTTCATCAATCTTCCCTTACCCTTTGTACGCTTCAAATAAATTTTCGTTTGGTTTTGTTGAGACGGTATATTTTTTATTCTTCTGCCGCAGTCATGGTTCAATACACAAAATACCGAACAGTTAGCAAGCTTGGCAGTATTATTCGTCATCAATTATGTCTTTTCTAAACCTTTTAGACGTCTGTCCTGGAAATAGATAAAAAAGCTAATCGTCATTGAATTATATTAAAAAAGACCGGAGTTTATCTCATTTGTTTGATGGGTATTTTAACCAAAAAAGCATTTGGCGGATACCATTTTATTTTTACCTTAGATCAACTTACTATTTGCTTACTTCGACGTGCGGTATCATAAAAACAAGTTTCGAGTGCCCCTTTAATGCCTCCAATTGCTGGACGCAAAATCAGACTTTCTTTTAAAAAAATAATAAAGCTTGCAACAATTGCTTAGATGCTCTTGGGAGGATATACGTCCAGTCTTCAACTCGTTCACGATCGCATCAATTTTATTAAGGTCCGTATTTTCAAAGTTAAAAACAAGTGTGCATTCAAAAAAATTCAACCGTATTATCTGGCTGGTTTTTATTTGGGTTTCTTGGCGACTCAAGCTACGAAGGCTTATAATCGTGGTCCTATGGGAGGTACAACCTAAACGACAGGTAAAACAGCTAAATTAAACACTATATGCTCATTCAGCCTTCCCATTTTTCTCACTAGGGTTTAAAATAGTTTCCTAACACACCTTGAGCAGATTGATGCGCGCGCATTCCCTGTGAAACATTTCCTAGGTCCGCAATTGTTATTATTCGTCAATTTAAATGTCAGAACAGGGTTCGCATTCCCATTCGCCTGATAGGCTTCAAATACTTTCGAAATCGGTCATCTTACTTACCGGGGATATTGTAAAAGTTAAATACGAAACATTTGTAAAATTGATGTGGTTTTGGAATGAACCTTTCTGACTAAGTAGCCGTAATCATGCAGTCAAACCCAAGCCAAGAGAATGCTGGCATTCGTTGACGAACGCTCACTCGATCCAAATCGGCAAAATAACGAGCCCGTAGCTCAATGGTTAGAGCGTTGATCAAAAGGTCGCTGTCTCTAGCCTCGGGTTGGGTATTACCTGGGGTTGGGCATGAATCGCCATTGACGGCTAATGAGCTAGAAATGGCCATTCCAGTCTCCCTCGTCTTTACCGGCATTGTTCATTTGCCTTTACTATAACTAACCGCTTTTCGGCTGCTGGTGGGGCTCGAGAGTGAACTCCATGACAGAACGGGACGAGTGAGTTCCGTTAGATATCGGAGAACGTTCATCAACGAATATGCGGTTTTCTAACCTCTTTAGACAAAACACACTTTAAGTCATGACTTGGAAGTAAGCCAGGTAAATAGGCAACTCCATCCTTCATCGGAACCATGGTCAGACTGTAGTTGCTCCTGCCAAGTGTAAAATTTATGGCATGTTTAATCTCCGTGCGAGTCGATGCTATCCATTTGCGTCACCCTGTGGGAAGAAAGGAGTTGGGATCCGGTCGTGCGTGACACACACCGAAGCAGTTTTGGGTCTTGTCAGCCAGTGCGCTGGCAACCCGTCTCCGGTCGTCTTCAACTTGTCTTGTCATGGGAAGAGTCAAGTGTGCCAGATGCATCATAAGCCTTCGTCACTACAAACAGATCCACGCGCAAATCAAAACTGCTCGCGGTTTCTGAAAAGGTGGTGGCCTATATCGGCCGTGAGCATCAAGCATGTACTAAAAAATGATCACTGATGTTTTTGAGCCAGCGGCTAGTCATGGGTACATCGAGGTATAAGTGAGGAATCCTGCACACCATCCCATTCAGTTTCAATTCCCAGCCTGTTTTAATGCTAACGTGAAATCCAGGTGACTGGAGGTTAAAGTCTGTCAAGTCGTGGACGTAGAATTCGTTCTAATCTCAGAGCTCAATGTTGAAAGAACTTAGAATACGTTCCCTATCTCATGAAATTTCAACCGCAATTCTGAAATGATTTCGATTCAAACAAATTACTCAAGAAATTATTTCACATTTGATTATCGTACAGACGAATACCAAAAATGTTTCTTTCACGATACAATACCGGCTATTGAACGATCCTCTTTCTGTTCGCTAGCAAAAAAATATGCTGTAAGTAATGGCTAGTTAACTAGTATGCAATGTACTCATTGTTTCTCAATGCCCTTAATAATAAAAAAAATATTATAGAAAACACGCACACACATGTTCTTGCTTTTACTCATTTGATAGCAAGTTACGTCCTTTTCAAATTTTAATCTCGAAGGAGGGGTATTTTTCGGGTTTTAAAAAATTTTGAAATTACTGGATGATTTTGAAACCTACCGGCCGTTACACTTAAATTCAAGGTTTCCAAACTGCATGCTGTATACATTCTGTGTAAGTAAAATCACGCATTCCTCTACACTATGAGGAAGAGATCACGCATTTATCTTAATGTTTTTCGTTAAATGTGGATCACGTTGCATACATTGTAGGCAACATTAATAAATGGACGGCTTCAATGTATTATGGAAGTACATTTCAATGTTTTTAAAAATGTCATGAGTAATAACTTTTTTTAAAACCGAAGGATATATTTTCTTTAGGCATACAATTTTTAGAAGACGTAATTTGATATAAAACGAGTACAATAAATAATATTTTAGTGCATGTTTTATGTAAAATATATTTGAATTAATAGGAGCCTTTTTAACAGAGTACACTGTCAAAAGATCGTTCAATAGCCAGAATTCTACTGAAATATCTTGGTATTAGTCTGTACGATAATCAATACGACAACCCTTATTTAGTGATTTATTTAAATCGACTACTCTCAGGCACAAGCAGAGAGAAATAAGCTAAATATGCATAAAAATTGAGTCGAGGACTATAAGTCTTCAAGTAGACTGACATGCTCCAAGTTAGCAATTAATTTCTGAGGAAATTTCAGAATTTTGTTTGACGTTTCATGAGATAGGGAATCTACAGTAGGACAGCACACGCACAGGCGCGTTTGGATACAAGATCTCTCACCCAAATTTGGTGGATTCATTCACTAGAATAATCTTTTTTGGCTATGGGTTACCAGGCATACCGACAACGTATGGCGCAAGGACCTTCTGTGAAAACTGACTGACTGATGAAGAAGCACCTTCGGATCATTCAGCTGTCCCAAATTCAAGCCTGGTTGTATAACGACCTAAAAAAATGGTTAATCATAAAAAAATCAAAGATAAAATGAATATTTCTATAAGTATTCATGACTTTTGTTGTGCAATTTACCACCCATAAAACCAACATCAGCCCTCTCAGGTCGTTGTATCTGTACTTCACTGTAAAGATAAAGCCTGATTAGTGAACGGTGTGGATGAGGATAACATTCTTAACCAGAACCAAATAATTCGAACATCGAGAACGATGATCTACAGCGTGTGCTCCACAACATGGTGGGTGAATGGGTGGTGACTTGCGCGTGAAATAGTTTATATTGATAGTAAACTTGCACAGCATTTACTACATTCTTTCTGCCCCTCACAAACCATGTTCCGATGGCAAAGTGTCGTCAGAGGTGGATCGGGTGCAGCGGCTGAGAGTGCTGAACAGCCCGTCCACTGGTGCCCTTCACGCTAGGGTCGTCACTCCGCTTTCACCGAAACAAGAGACGCGCAGATCGCGAACTGACTGGGATTGCCATAGGGATCACAGTAAGAGGGAGCTATTACAGCCTGACTATCAGTCTACGAAGGCTGATTTATCTCGTCAGTTAGCAGCCTTGTAATTCATGGCGGTAAGGATGCCTTGTATGGCCACCTAAACAGGACACGGTAATAGGAATCACCCATAATGCACGTGAATGTGCGCCAAATTCCAAGGAAATCATGTTTACGATTAATGTGAGGGCAAGGGTAACGTTTAAGTTTGAGAGTTAGGTTACAGTTGGGGTCAGGGTCATAATTAGGCCAAGGGTTATGGCTATTATTGTATTAACAGTAGAGTTTAGGAAAAGGATATGGCTCAGATTAAAATAAAGATGACAGTTTTGTTTCATATTAGGGGTAGTGATAGTGTTAAGGTATGGGTATATTTACCGTTTCTGAAATTTATTGTAAAGACACTTATTTTAAGCAGATGGGTTGGTTCCTATTCCCTTATCCTGTTTAGGTGGCCATACAAGGCATTCCTACTTTCATTTTATAGCTTTTAGTTCATCAGGATAGTTTAAGAGCGCCTGAGATTGTTGATAGTCCGAAATATGCGCTGAGTGCCACGGGAACGGGGTCCCCAGAGTCAACCTCTCTCTCTCTCCCTCTCTTCCCTCTCCCAGTTCACCGTCCGAGGCGGTCCGAACCATCTGATGCGCGGATTAGGCGCCTGCGCCCAGCCATGCCACCCTCTCTGCTTGCCGTGCCCTGTGTTGGTTCAGTGTATCTCTCGCGTGGGTAGCAGCATTGTTAACCTACGAGTGCCACAATGAACCATCGGTTTAACTTCCAAACAACCCAGACCTCGACCTGGTAGTAGCCTCATCATATAATGCATAATCATTTTCCCTTCTGATGCCCCAGCGCTACTACGTTGTAAAACCATTGTCCTGTTTTGTCAACATCGTTGGCTCGCTAAGCGGTTGTTTGATTCCAATCTTTATTAGGAGACAGCGCCAGTCGTCTACTACCCATATAGCTTTTTATTGTTGTACCAGTTACTTTGACACAACTTACAGATATGCCCATTTAAGACAACTGCAGCAAAAATGCCCTTACACAGGCAGAATATCACTTGGAAGTCCGATGCGTTTTACGTCCAGTCTACCAAGCTTCGAATGTCTCAACAATCTCTTCTCGGTTGTTGGCAGCTTACACATCTAAGGATCTCGAGGTCAACTAATGTCTCAACAAGTGATAGTAAAGGAGCAGAACCACTGTAGTTTCTTCCTTTGGCACAAACAGTAGGTTCATTTTGAGTCAAAGCTTGCGGAGTCGGGCGGATAGGAAAACTTCCACTAAGCTCTTCTCTTGTGTCTGCTTGTGGATTAATCCTGCACATCCGCCCTCAGGTGTGTCGGCAGTAAATTGCTTGGGGGGCATTCCCTTTCGTTACCCAGTTGGAGATCACTAAATAGTTCTGACGAAGGCGGCCCTAACCGCCCCGCTGCCCCCCGTCCAAGCACCTTCAACCTCACTACCCGCTCCTGTGGGCCGCAGGGCGGTGGGGGTGAGGAAAGAGGGACGATGCTGGTCCCCGCCGTATAATACGTCGTCTGCACAGAACCAGTAAACGGCTGAAAAAGCTAATCTGCAGGTGCTCACGCATTCGATGCGGGAGCACGAATGGAGATGGGCACGCGTCGAGGAGGGGGTGCGGGTTGGGGAAGAGATCACGCATCTTCCCTCTTAAGATGGCGGACGTCACTGGAACCCCCCTGCCCAGTCCACTCAAGCCGCTGCAGCATAGGCCTCACCGCCGTTGTAAGCAGCTCTACGGCTGCAAGTCAGAGGATCTGGAGTGTGATTGGCCTAGCCCTACAAGTGCCGATTACAAATAAAGGGCTTGAGTGGCCAACGCAATTCCAGTTTTGATTCCACGCTGTCATCTGACCGAATTGGTATCAGGCATAGAGAAGACAATACACTGTAAGTTCCCTTTATCCATAACAGTAAAATAATGATGTGCTCATCGCTATGAACCGACTTACCAGAAAAGGGTTAATTTAGAACAAGGAAACTATTATTTGAAAGAATTATTTTTTTCTTGTATTCGGTCGTTAATTAAACCATGCTTAAAACAGGGATAGGACCCTAAATAACTAAATTCTACAACACTTAACAAAGGAAGTTAGTTAAAATGGGAGACGCTGCATAGCAGGTTTTTTTAATCCTTCCCAAGATCTCAAACTTACTAATGATCAGCTAAAGGAACACAATGGCTAAATTATGTAGCTACCAGTCTTTTCAAGACGTAAACATGTCACTTAAAAAAGGACTGCGTAAGGCTGTTAGATCCAAAGTTCATCCCTCCTGTTCTTCAGATGGAGAGCTCATGTGGACAACTGTTCACTAAATATGAGGGTACACTCTTGGATTAAGACATCTTGAAAGACATGCCTTCCGGTAAAAGCACTCGCCGGTTTTTTACCTTCCTATATAATTTTTTTTACCTCAGTTTGTTCCCTTTTGTTTATCATGTTTATTAGATCTAAGCTCAAGGATGCCACAACATTCGGACGTTGTTCAACCCCTAAGAAGCCAGCAGCTGGGCCGTTCAACTATTTCTTCAGACGTGGAAAACAACATACCTTTTCATCCTCCCACTGGACTGAAATTGACCTGCAGCAGTCCGAAGAATAACGACTCAGGCTTCGATGAGAACCTCACACAAACCGGAAATTGCCATATCCAGCAGAATTATTTAACTGACATGTGTCTCCACCTCACCGATTCGGACTCTGAGAACCGAAAGCCACAGTACCAGAAAGAACCAGTCGATAACAGACGTCCAGAGCCATTCACTTTCGAGGCACCTTCCGCACCCTACGGCCCCTTACATTTCGACTTGTCCACCCCTTTTGTTGTTCCTCCACCGGCACTTCTACTCTCCACGCCAGTGTTGCAGTCCATTCAAGTTCTCAGTCCTGCTGGTCTCTTCTGGCCGCCCCTACCGCCACAACCGACCTCCGGTAGTTGGTCAGGGTTGGGAACCACAGGGCAGCCGTCAGTCACGCCCAGTGTCTACGATGCGACCAATGGAATAACCACAACTCCTCTCACGAGGGTCGCAGAGTCACCAGAGTCGCCAATTTTTTTCATAGTCAAGAGTGAGGGAGCAAAAAGTCCTCTCCACGGACTTGCTATTAAATCTAATCACTAGACTTCAAAAAAACGTGCGGGAAATGGTGCATCTGAGTTTACAGAGAGCAGAACTGAATCCACAGTCGACAACGATTGTCGCACCGGATCTTCGCCAGAAGACGCCGAAGAGGGGTGAGGAATCTGGCCTGCAGGGCGCGAAACGACTCAGCTCCTCTAGAAATGACGTGTCACGCAAAAATTGGCTCAGGGTAGACTGGCAAGCTGAGGCTCCTCTGCCACTGGAGACAGCAGGCAGGCCGGAAACAGAGGCCGGCGAGAGATTAGCAAGGATGACAAGTAGGCGTTTCGACTCGCTTTCGCTGAGTTGGCAAGAAAACGGGCCAATTGATGGAGCCAAGGCAGTAAAACTTAACATCAAGACGAAATCGAAAAGTATTACTCAGGCCGATGAAGCTTACATCAACAAGGTAGATTTATTTTACCGGGCTTATGAACTTCAAAAAACTTAATGGAGTATTTTTTTCCTTCTGTGCCCACTACATTGCTATGTATGCAGTTCGATCACAATTTATGCTTGGATTTATTTCTGGAAAAAGCAGGTAAATGATAATTTTTGAAATTTTATAGACAATAAGATAATTCTCATAATAATAAGCAGAATTACCTTACCGAAAAAGACGAGGGAGCTTTAAATGGTCAGTTTTGGCTTATTAGTCACCATCAGCCAATCATACACAACCTCAACCACTATTAACATAACAGAATTGAACCGACAGGACAACGAGCCCACGGTTCAATCGTTAGTGCCAGCTTTAAGCCTTGGGTTTGTGAAATCTGGGGTCGGGCATGGCTGGCTAATGATGGCTCGTAAATCAGAAATGCCATTCCAATCTCCCTTTTCTCTGTCAGTAACGTCATTCTGTCTATATTACCAGCCCCTGAGCTGCTGATGTTAGGCCTCGAGGTTGAGTCCCGAGGTAAAAAGGAACAAGTTGACCTCGTAACGCAATCGGTTAGTGCCTTGCTTTCGTTAATAATAAGATACTCTCTTGGAAGCTTTAACGTAGTCTAATTCAGGAAAATCGTAAAACATCGTGTAATATTTTATCGCATAAAGAATCTGTTTGATTGTACATTCTACAGATGGAACATGCCAAACAGTCTTCAGAAAACTTCCTCTCAAAAATTTGCACATTTACTCCAAATTCAACTGACCGGGAAACCCACTTTTCTAGTGTCCCTCAAACCTCCTAACGAATAATCTACTTGTTTTACTGTTTAGGGCGGACTCCTCAACGGAATTCACCTCCGAAAGGCCAAATTGATGTTTCTGTATGCGCGCTATCCCACATCCTCCTACCTTAAATCCTATTTTCCTGAGGTATCCTTCACTCGGTATAATACTGCACAGCTAGTCAAGTGGTTCAGCAACTTCCGGTAAGCCCAAGAAAAAAAAATTATCCTCGTGATCGTTTTCATCGTCGTCGCCTCTGCTGTTGTGAGAACGCGGTTGTGTGCAGCTGACACGCTTGTGAAGATGACGTGACACCAACCAGCAAGTCCTTTGCTTGTAGTCTTCGGGTTTTCTCAAATTCCCTCTGTTTCTGAACCATTTCTTTATTTATGCTTCAGGTTAAGGGACCGAATACTCTAGTTGGACGCATGAGGCTAACTGCGGTCATTTTTTTAATACATTTCAGGGAGTTCTTCTATATTCACATCGAAAGATATGTCCGGGGACTTATAGCCTCAGGAGTGAAGTCGGCGGACAGTATTCACATCACGCCAATCCATGAACTATGCCGAACCCTGATTCTCCATTACAACCGTGGCCTTGACATGAAAGTGAGCAACTAAGCTGCAGTTCAACGCAATCAGAATAAGACGCACATAAAGAAGATTTTTATAATTGAGATTTTCAACCATTTTTTTCTTCCTAGATGCCACTTGAATTTCCCGTTGCGGTAGAACAGGCTACAAAGCAGTTATTTTGCCGCCATCCGAAGTGGGGCAGACGCTAAGCCTTCATGGAAGAAGAATATATATAAGAACGTCGCTCAGTTTGATCAGCCCATACCTGAATCATTCCGGTGCGAAAATTCATTTAAAATGAGGTCCTGATATACTGTTGTATTTGGCCTGTATTTGCACCAAATCATTCATTTAAAAACGCAAAAACCTGCCTTTTTTGGATCTTTTCCAGGCACACTCATTGAATTTAGCCTCTTTTAGAACGCAATATCCTTGCACAGACGATAAACTGGACAACTTCATAAGTACATTTACAGAGGGGGTACTGAAAGCGCAAATTCAATGGTGAAATTTTCATTGTGCTAGTTTCGATCCCGTGAATCGGCTCCGCCAATTTGAATCCTAAATGAACGCAGAGTTTCGATGTTTTAATATCCAGCTTCATAAGTTGTGGCTTGGTACCTTTGCTTTCTTTGGCCTCTGTGTAAATCAACTTCATCATTAGAAAGTTATTTTTAATTCAGCGAACACAAGGTTATGCTGGTCTGTTGACGGGTAGGTAAATCGAAGACCGGAAATGTCCGATGTTTACCATTATCGTTTTTGCCAATATGCCATGGCGTTTCCTCACTGTGTGACTACTTAGACCTAGAAAGTAACCTCTCGACTCCCCACCAGCGATCAACGCTTTATAATTCTCTGATGCTGGGAGGGCTTTTTACATCAAGCACAACAATTCCTACAAATTCGGCCAATACTATGGTCCCGTGCATGCACGCTAAAAAAACCTACAGTTTGACTGCCTGTTGGTTTCAAATTTCGAGAAGGTTCTTTGCTCGAAATTGGAGAGGCACATCGTTAAAGTCCTGGGCAGCTCAGCCGCGGACGTTTCTGAGCCAATATACACTCTGCAGATGACTACAATCTTGTAAGCTAACTTTGCCCATTTGTCATAAGCAATGTCACTTGACAAGGTGAGAATCACTATACAGATCTTTAACATGAAAGATTCAGGAGGATACAGAAAAGTATGTGATGGATATTGGAGTAAACGTGAAACAACCTTATGACGATAACTTGATAGGTAAAAAAACAAGGATAATTTATTTTGATAGTTAAATTTTTAACGGATAACTAATTTTTTTCTTGGTGGGAACTAAACTTTCAGTCCCAAATCGCTTAATTAAACACTGGATGGGAAAACCGAGTTTCGATCTATATGCGTGTTATAATTGCAGCTTATGCCTGTCAGTCGTAAAAAAGCCCAGATAAAGTAAACAGTGGTGGACTTGATTAATTCACTGCACAATAGGATTGCTAACCTGGATTTAGGAATTCAGCTTCGAAATACGGGTAAGGGATAAAATACTAGAGCGCTAGCTGTACTAAAGCCTTCCCCTTGCTGGCGTGGGTTCGAATCCCACCGAGGCCGCCGAGTTTTTCACAAGTGGGTCAAAGGAAAAGGTTGCGTGTTTACTAGGCTGCGAAAAAACGAAGCATTGCTTGAATGGCCAACTAAACAATTCAATCTAGTGAAGGGAGCACGACATTTCGGCCGTCCATGCCAACAATTTACAGCGTATGCCGCGTAGCAGGGTGGATGCAGGGGAGGCAGGTTGGATCCCACTGCGTGGGAGTGAGTTAGAGGCCACATTAAGAGGGAGCCATTGCAGCCTGGCTCTCAGTTAATCAGTCGACCGTTCGACACACAAACGATATTTCGACCGTTGATTTCGACGATGTCCACCGTATGCTCCACGGAAGGGTGGTGCAGGGACGGTGACTTGCGCGTGAATTAGTTTTAATTGATAGTAGCCTTGCGCTGCAGCTACCGCACTCTCTCCACCTTCCCCATCTGAAGCCAGTGTCAAGACAGAGTCAAGAAGACCGGAGGGGTGAGAGGACGCAGGTGGCTGGCGTGGCAGGAGCCGTCCCTGGGCCTGCCACCACACCTGGCTCGGATCCCACGGAGTGGGAGTGCCATAAATACCACATTAAGAAGGAGCCATTGCAGCCTGACTCTCAGTCCACCAGTCAGTCACTCCACACAAAACACACATTGGGCTGACCACACGGTCCGAGTTTATCCCGTCAGTTGGCAACCTTGCAAGCCACGGCTTTTAGCGCACCGTGATAGTTTCAAGCGCGGCAGATTGTTTATAGTGAGGAACATACGCTGAGCTGTCGACCACACTCTCTCCCCCATCCCCACAATAATATCGATGTCTGAGACGGTCAGTTGTCTGATGCGGAAGTGGGCGCAGCTGCTGGTGACCTCGTCTACATGTACTACGTACACGACCTGGCCCCCCAAACACAAGACCCGGATTTCATAACACAGGGAGTTGAAAGGCTTACATCTCACATGTGTGAGATAGCCAGAAGTCACGTTAAGAAGGAACCATCGCAGCCTGACTCACAGATCACCAGTCAACCACTCCAAACAACACACATTGGACTAACTGCGAGGTCTGAGTAAAATTGTCAGTTGGAAAACTTCCAACCGCGGTGCTTAACGTTACCGCACTCTCTTCTCCTCCTCCACCTGAGCCAAGGCTCAGGACCCAGGCAAGAAGACCGGAGATGGAAGAGGACACAGGTGGCTGGTCCGATCGGAGCCCCCCCTCGGCATACCACCGCACCTGGCTCGTATCACACGGAGTCGGAGTGCCATAAAGGCCACATTAAGAAGGAGCCATTGCAGCCTGACTCTCAGTCCACCAGTCAGCCACTTCACACAAAACACACATTGTGCTGACCATGCAGTCCGAGTTATCCCGTCATTTGGCAACCCTCCAAGCCACGGCTTTTAGCGCACCGGGACAGTTTCAAGCGCGTAAGATTGTTTATAGTGAGGAAAATGCGCTGAGCTGTTGACCTCACTCTCTCCTCCACCCCCACCATCAGACCACTCTCCGTGGTGGTCAGTTGCCTCATGTGGGAGTGGGCACATTGGCTAACGGATCGGCGTACCCGTCTTCGCGCGCCACAGCACGACCTGGTCCCCATACCGCGCACACCAGGATTTACTTACTCAGTGGAGATGGAGGAGCCATAGCCGCCTGACTCCCAGTACACTAGTCAGCCACTCGACACATACAGAACATACACTTGACCGACGGCGTGGTATGGTGTAAGCGTTAGATTGGCAACCTTCCAAGCCATGGTTTCTAGGAAACCATGATTTTATCAGGTGCCACACCGGGAGAATTGTTGTTTTTTGAGTTTTACAACCGCGTATTTTGCGATCTGCGAGCCGTGGCCAGCTGCAGAAGACGTGATAACCAGCATTTGTTAAAGGCACATTTTCCAGCCCCTTCCTCCGCGAGGTGGCAAGCAGTGCTGTCCCTAAATAGGGCTGCTCGGACATCCCAGACGGCTGCTGAACTCCACTATGGGTCACGGTTTTGTTTCAGTGGGAAAACGACCCGAGTTAGCCTGGGCCGCCTACGGGTTTGCTGTCTTTTTGAGAGGGGGGAGGCGGGAGTTTCGGGAGTCAGACATACCGGGTGTGGAGGCACACACAACACCGGAGACCCTCACCTGGTTTAGCCCGCCGGTCGTGACGGTTGCCCGTGGTGTGGCCACTGGGAAGAACCCAACTTAGAGGAGCCACAGGTGAGAGTTGAGTACCAGTTAGAGGCGGCCACAGGAGCATTCACCACCTGCACAAGAAAAATGGAGCGACCAAATGCTATCTGTGTGGTGCTACCACTAACTAGTACCCCTACACCCCCAGAATCCCAACAACACACACTAGAAGAGATCACGGGGGAGGGGAGATTTTTTAAATGGCTAGCAATACGCATCTTACCAGATGACAGTCTCCCGAGCCATCTTGATTTCTCTAAATAATTTAATTGACACTAAATTCCACTCGCTTTGCCATCCTGGCTTTCCCTCAGATCTTATTCCAGCCGAATATCTCGGAGATCAACTGGGTTGCTAAGCAACTTCATAATTCCCTAATCCCCACTGCTAGCATTGCTGCAGTATGAAACAAGCAGATTAAAGAGGCTATTTGTTGTTAGTTCGACTGTCGATTTCGACGATGTCCACTGGGTTGCGGAAAAACGAAGCATTGCTTAAATGGCCAACAAAACAATTCAATCCAGTGAAGGGAGCACGACATTTCGGCCGTCCTTTCCAACAATTTACAGCGTATGCCGCGTAGCAGGGTGGATGCAGGGACGGTGATAATTGTGCGCAAATTTGTTCATACTGATAGTAGACTTGTATATCACATAGCGCACCATCTCTACCCTCACCAAACTGAACTAGGTTTCACTCAATGGTCAAGAAAACTGGAGGCGGGATCGGGTTCAGACGATCGACACGATGTGAAACCGCACCGAGGCATGCCAACAAGCTCCTTATTTCGTACTCACACGATCGGGATTTCATACAAAAACAAGGGGAGGCAGATTGGATCCCGCTGCGTGGGAGTGAGATAGAGGCCACATTAAGAGGGAGCCATTGCAGTCTGGCTCTCAGTTCATCAGTCGACTGTTCAACACACAAACGATGGTTCGACCGTTGATTTCGACGATGTCCACCGTATGCTCCAGGGAAGGGTGGTGCAGGGTCAGTGACTGGCGCGTGAATTAGTTTTAAGTGATAGTAGCCTTGCGCTGCAGTTACCAAACTCTCTGCTCCTCCCCCACCTGAGCACGAAGACAATACAGAGTCAAGAAGACCGGAGGCGGGAGCGGACGCAGGTGGCTGGCGCGACCGGGTCCCCTAAGTCTTAGCCGCCCCTAGACGTGCCACCACACCTCCCATGTTCAGAATTTGTTAGCGGAGCGCAACCCGAATAACGCATGCCGTGTCCTGATGTGGTCCAACACATCTACCACGTGGCCCAATTAGAAAGCACGATACACACACCCACATGCCAATTAGAAAGCACGATACACACACCCACATACACCCACACACCCATGACAGTTCGACCATCGATTTCGACGAGTTCAACCATATGCTCCACACCAGGTGGAGCAGGGATGGTGACTTGCACGTGAATTAGTTTTAAGTGATAGTAGACTTGCGCTGCAGCTACCGCAATCTCTCCTCATCCCTCATCTAGACCCGGTTTCAAGACAGAGTCAAGAAGACCGGAGATGGGAAAGGGCACATGTGGCTGACGCGGCCGGAGCCGCCCCTGGGTGTACCACCACAACTGTCTCGGATACCACGGAGTGGGAGTGTCATAAAGGCCACATTAAGAAGGAGCCATTGCAGCCTGACTCTCAGTCCGCCAGTCAGCAAGTTTAGCTCACTGCCTCGCCACCAGCTGTGACCGAAGGCACAAATTTCTAAGCAGCAGAAGCCATCTTTTATTTAACGGCTACAATACGGTTACGGTGAATTCAACAACGTCAGAGAAATCGGTCAATAACTGCAGCCAAAGATGCAGGAGCAATGGTGCGAAGGTCGCACTAGAGTACACAGGGGATGACGCACGACAACATTTTGGCCAAGATTTGGATTTGTTACTCAGTTAAATCTAGGTGATAATCAAGAAATATGTCATGTATGAAGAGGGTGGTAATCAGACGTCTTCTCGGTCGACCTTCAAATTTAGCTCCCAAACCGCATGCAGCTTCGCGAGACCACCTTAAATAGGAAGAACCTCATCAAGCAACCATGCGCGAAGTCCATTATCCATATGTAGTCATCCGTCGGAGAGGCACATGGGGCTACTAGACACAACGGCTGTTTTGGGGTATTCGTCTAAGCTACGGTCAGTCAGAAACCAATTGAAACACTTCGTAGCACGCACCAACCCTCATAGACACACCAAAAGCTGGTTACAAATGGTAGCAGGCACTTCGTAAGTTCAGACACAAAAGATAGTTAGCTCGATGCTCGTCTCTTCCGCTGAAATTAGTCACACTCGTGCTAAAATTTGAGGTGCGTTGAAATATGGTCGCGCTGCCTAGCATGGCCACTGAATTATTTAGTTTCAAATACATGTCTACTAAAAGGTTTTCAGTAAACATATTTACCTGTTTTTTGGGTGGATTGTTCCTCGGTCGGTTACTTGGTTTCAGTGACTCATTGCATGGCAGACCTCACGAATATATTTAGTTAACAGTGAACAACTTATCTGCAATTGTTGGGGTGGGTGAAGAGAGATAACATGGGTATAGGCGACTGCACAGTTTTACCCCTCCTTTCCCAGTTAGTGTTCCCTCCAAAAATCCTATATGCCCATATTGGAAGTGGCCTGGTTTACCCATAAATTTTGGCAGAAATACAGTGCAGCCCTACCTAAAATATTAACGATGTAGAATAGTTGGTCAATTGAGCAAAAATATAAGAAGAGAACATAGAGAATCAGGGGTAGACCTGCATCAGAATACTCATAACCCTCATAGGTGTTATTGGGAGTAGCTTTAAATTTAATTGTCCCTTGCATTTAACAGCCACTTTCATAGTCTTTGCCTCAAACTGCCTGCGGGAGCTTTGCCGGTTATCTTCATAAAAATTCAAACAAGACTTATTAAAAGTCGGTTTTTGAAAGTGACCAGTGATCATCTAAAAATGATAAAAACCTCAGACATATAGACACATATGGTAAACGAATGTAATTGGCCATTTCTGGTGAAATGTTTGAGTGTATAATCTCCGCGCATTTAAATAAAATTGAGTTTAAAATTTGGAAATTATTGAAATATGCTCACTTTCCTTTCATATAGCAGCTTCTAGAAGACAACTGCACTTTTCTCGATGCACACGCAGTTGTTTTCCTCAACAAAGGATTAAAAAATCGCTGAAACCGTATTTTTAGAAAGTTTCCAGTGGATTTCTTTTTTGAATTTACGCGCGAAATATGTAATCGGAAGACAACGTTCTGAATCTTTTGATCTCAGACAGGATTCACTGATGACGTTACAAGATTTATATGTGTTCACCGCATCCAACCATCCCGTTAAAGGTCAGCGGTTTCACATTTTTTTTCTAGATACCCTTTAAAGGATATACTAATGAATTTATAAATTTTCATATGAGTGCCTATGATATGAGAAGACTATAACCCCTGAACTCTGAACACCCTCAACTTTCTCCCCCATGCTTACTTTTTATTGATGTTAAAAAATCTTGTTACTCTACCCTTCCTTATATTACTGCATAGACGTAATTATGAAAAATCGGAAGTTTATGATTGCCAAACTTGACATCTTCAGTACGATCGTAGTCTAGCATCTGTGAAAAATCAGGACAGAAAATATCGATCACCTTGGCCGGGCTGATTAATGTTTGCAATTACTAATATTGGGACTAGAAATACCTTGAACAATACTAGAAGGACGTAAACAATGGTTTTCCAGTGTGGGTTAAAGAGGGTAATTCCGCTGTTGTCACGTGTTTGCGGTCATAACTAAGTCTGAAAGTAACTAAAATTCGGAATGAATCAACCACATTCAGTCAGGAAGCCTCAAATTCCTTATGAGTATAAACTTCACGAAATTTATTGTAAAGTGAGTTTCATTCAAAATTTGATGAGAATGTATCAAAACAGTTATTTCTTGCCACTCGCTGTGCCACGATGATAACCACCTCCTGTGAAACAGTATGGTAGGTGTAAGGACGGTTACTGGCGTGCGAAATAGTTTGCAGTGATAGTAGACTTGCACAGCAACTACCGCATTCTCTCCTTGCTCATCTTCCTTGGCCTGCTGTCAAAGCCGAGTCAGAGGTGACAGAGATGGATCGGGTGCAGCCCATCTGTGCGTGCCACACACACGCCTGGTCTGTGCGCGATGGACCCAGTTTTCATCGAAATAAGAAAGAAGCTGCTCGGATCCAACCTGAGTGGGAGTGTCATAGAGGCCACAGTATGCGGGGACAAGTAAAGCCTGGCTCAGGTTAACCCGTCAGGTTGTAGGCTTTCAAGCTACGGCTTTTAGCACACCATGTCAGCTTAAGAACGCGTCAGATTGTTTGTACAAGAGTAGGTTAGGTAGGTGCAATGGAGGTAGAGTCTTAGACGTCTTCTTTGCTGTCTGTGCCCGATATAATGCGTCAGTCAATTTTCCAAGTTAGTTAATTAACTGATGTCAACATCAGTCGCACATGGCTAACAGAACTGCAGGAACCTGCCTACGCGAGCCACCCATGACATGGTCGCACACCACGCCAGGTTTTCATGCGAAAGGGTAGGAGGTTTAGATCTCACATGTTTGGGTGTATCGTAGAGGCCCTCATGCAGCTCATTCAACACTGAACTTGGTCCTGTCAGGTCTCCGGGTTGATTTACAATTGTTTAAGTGAGATATTCAGGATGTCGTTTGCGCTCGTTGTTGCCAAACACCCCTAGCGACGTCACTGTAGAAGCGTCGGTTAGGTTGGCCGTCGTACTCCAGTGGCGCGGTTGAATGGGCTTCAGCGTGGCATTGCTGCCAAGGCTTACGGTTCGTTCGAAGACTTGTGTGCCTGGAAACTTGTCTTCCCATAATACCTGAGGTGGAATTGATCGAGCTTCCTCGTCTGTTTCTCATAGATTCTCAGGCTGCCTTCCCGTGCAGCAACGTCGTCAAGATGACGCCTCTGTAAATCTAAAATGTATTAGGTAGATGGAGATCGATTCGATTTCAAACGGAGTCCTAAATGCAGCCAAAAGCCTGACTGGATTTTGAGATCCGATGTGCAACCGTATCCTCGATTTTGGTGTTTCCTAAGAGGGCACCATCTCAGTGAAGAAATTTTTCAAATGCTTTGGATTGAGATCCGTTTATACGGATGCAAGGCTCGTTCTATTCACTTTTGGGTGTCGGCCGGTATTTTCTCAGTGTATTATTGTGTTGATGGTCAGCCTGAATTGTGCACATGTGGTGGCTAAGAGTTTCATGCTCTGTTGCATATCCGCTTTTGCCACTGTGTTGGGCGCACAGTCGTCCACGAAGCGCAGGCCACGGACAGTTGTCGCGGCCAACCACGATGGTGCCTGCATGCGTCAGATATTGAGAATTCGACCGCCTGGGCGCTCTTCCCGGTAGGCGTACATCAACATTACAGATAACATGAGAGTGGGAAAGAGTTCAAAGTCCGGCATAACCCCATTAGTCCCTGCGAATGTTTCATCGGGCTTCGGAGGCGTATGAAGTTAGTATGGGAGCTTTTCGCATTTGGTTGCACTTTTCTTTCAGTTCGACAGTGCTGCAATTCACACGAAATTTGTAGTGACAATCCAGGTGGATTCATTTTTCCAAGTTAATGTTCAGGCGATTGCAGAGGACGCAGGCGAAAATTTTCGAACAATGCCACGGTGGTTGCTATGGCTTCATTTAACCAGTCCTGATGGTTGTGGCGTGCGCTTTCCAAAAAACATACATAGTAAACGAATGGATTACGCTCCGTAGCTGGTATCACAGAGTCTCTCTGGTGACGTGAGCATCCGGAGACTGCAGTTCTTCCCGGGGTGGCACAGTTGATTGTTGAAATCTACACCAAATCTACACCAAATGCACATCATTAAGCGGAATAATTTTGAACTCTACTTGCTGTTACCATTTTATTCAAAGTTTCCAAACTACTACCAAATCTACATCATTTAGCGGAATAATTTTGAACCCTAACGGCCGTTACCATTGAATTCAAGGTTTCCAAACTACAGGTTATATACATTCTATCTAGGTAAATTCACGCATTTTTCTTCGTAATGAGGATTTTTTCACACAGTTTTCATAAAAGTTTGCGATGGATGTTAATCATATTGTACATTTTATATGCATGGTAAATAAATCAATGGATATGTTGTATTTTAAATGAAACATTTCACGGTTTTAAAAACCTCATAACTAGAAAAATTTTTAAACCAAATAGTAGCATTTCTTTAAGTATAACATTTAAATATGACATAATATTCTAACAAACGCGTGCATGAAACAAAGGTTTTCTACGAAAAAGTTTGACTTTATAAAGCCATCAAAAATGAATGGTGATAATGCAAACTAATTGAGTAAACATTTTTTGTGGGCCGTCAGAAAGAAACTCGATAAAAAGCCAGTATCCTGACACGTCAAAAATAATTTGAAAGTAGGTTGTACGATAATCAATAGTACAAGCCTAATTAAGTAATTCGTTCGAATCGAAAACACTACCAGAATCAGACGAAATTGTAAATATCTCTTTATGTTTAGGAGAATTAAACTGAGTAGTCGGCAGTCCAAGAATTTACATCGGTTGCGTAATCATGGTGATTAACCACTCAGTTAGGATGGAGTCGCATTCATGTCATCAATTACGACTCCAACGAGGAACACGAGGACAGTCAACTAAAGGAGGCGTTCAGTTACCTACCTACCAAGTCCTCAAAATAACTGCATTCTGCATATTCCATATAATCATTTTAGGCAGCTGACGCACTC
>WEDG01001245.1:0-16512 GCA_017591395.1 Schistocephalus solidus
TTGCAAACAATAAATGCTGCCTCTGCATAGGACAAAATATTAGAATGCTAATTATCTGCACTGAATCTCTTATTAATTGTTGACTTTCAAAAGAAGGAACAGTATTATATACTATAGTTACCGAACAAAACATGAAAACTCATTGATGCTATAAATTAAAGTTCACAAAGAATTTTGATTATTAATATGTCTAAGAGTGATTGAAAGACTTTCTAAAATAACGTACTTAATTAAAGAGCTCTATATGTAGATAGTTAGGTGACAAACATAACCACATTGCATATTTTTCCAAGGTAAAGTCAAGGTACAAATGTGGAATCGTGACCATTTTTGACTTTCCTGAACAGAACGTGACACGATTTCTGTTTCAAAAAAAAGGTCATTACATGTCACATTATATTGGAACGTTTGCCCTGCACTTGTTTACTTAATTCTCTCTTCTTGTATTGCAAATACTGATAAAAAGTGACCAAATCTATACCCTGAAATATCAACCATACACTTAATTCGTTCTGGTTAGCTGTTTAATCTTCTGAAAAAAACCTATTTTATTGCTTAAATTTAAAAACCAGTGTTTATGGCTGCATCAACCATGACGTATATCTGTAGAAACGCGCTGAAATGGATGCGTAGGCGATGGCATACTCTTAAATTTGAATAATTAATTTGACCGTCTTGTTAAAACCTGGCAACCTCTATGGGGTTCGAACCCAGGCCAGCCTGCTGCAACGTATAGAATCCACCATTTCTGATACAGTAAGCTGACTGCCCAAGCCTTCACCTGCTGGCGTCGTTTCGACTCCTGCCGAGGTATTCACAAGTGGGTCAACAATGAATGCAGGATTTGATTCTAATTGAATTTTCTGCGTTTGTTATTTAGCTGCTGCTGTCGCATTTCTGGAAAATGCAATACGCGAAAACGTTACCATTCATCGACCGTTGTGTGTTGCTTTGGGTTGGTGCGTACGTTCACCTACATGGGTGTATTTTGCCCTACGGACGCATCAGGCTTCGCAGTGCTTAACAGTGCGCATAGGTGTGTGCGCTGCTATGCCTGACGCCAAGGAACGTGCTGAAGTCGCTGGTGGTGGTGTTCGCTAGTCTCTCCCGCTGTGATCCGTGCGCGAACTCAGAGAGAAAATGAGACCTGGTGTCTCAATCAGTCGTGAGAACGTAGGAGGAAAAAGGAGAAAAAAAGTTGCAGCAGACGCACTTTTGGGCTTCTGACTCTGTCTTTAATAATTGTATTGAGTGAGTGTCCGATAAGTCAGGTTTATACCGCTTTCGTTTCATTGATCATGTTTTTGTCTTGGTAACTACATTCTGGAACTTGCCTTTTCGCTGATGCTAGCAGGTCTTCATTAATTGAAAATGCATTCAGTAGGGGAGGCATTTTATGAGTGAGACAAAGCAAATACAGATCAAAAAGCTTCGGGAATACGATCAAACCATACATTTTAGTCCTTATTTAAGACGAACTGGGAGTAAGGAGAAATTTTTTGCAGCGGACGCGCGTTTGAGATAGACTGGCACCAAAAAAAGATAAAACCCTAAAAGCCACAAGCAGATAAGTAAATATCACGACCTTGTGGAGATCTGAACAGCCACCGGAAATGGCTTCACTATGTACAGTGTTCCACTTTAAGCTTGTCTCAATTATAATGGGGTAAAAAACTTCAAACATAATGGTTTGCAGACTGCGTTCCCTGTGTTTGCGCAGACTAAAACACTTTTTGCTTTGCTATACCATGGCACTGTTTGAAGGAAGTCAACATTCACTTAAATTTTGAGACTCATTCAAGGACGACTCTTTGTTATATTCATCGCTGTAGTCTTCGGCTATTCATTTGGCATCTTACGGTATAAGTCGGTTTATGCCCAACGTTATTCATGGAGGACATGTTTTGCTAAAAATATCGGAATCACACTTCCAAAATAAAGCGAACCTCTCTCTCTCACTTGTGACTAAAAACCAGAACTTCATCAATAGTGGTAAGTAGACCAGGCCTCAGTTTCATAGTTCTGGCACATAAAGCCTTCTCTGGTAGATGGTTTCAGCAGACGAATTCCCGCAAATGAAGATATGCTGGACGGAATTGAATGTGTACTGAATTACCGTTCAATGCCAGTGGTCCATGTAACAAACAAACAAATATTACAATGTGAGAGTCATTCAGGCACTGGAATACGCCGATTCTCTACATGCGGATAATAAATAGCTTTTTGAAGCGTTTTTTGTCCTAAATCTAGCCAGTCGCTATCACGGAATAGTAATGTCTACCCATTATGTAAGTGACTTGAAATACTGGTGTATTCTCTGCGTTTTTTGGCCAAACCTAAAGATAGCCAGTGTTCTATAGGTGTTGTCTGGTAAAGTTTCCTATAGCGCAGGAAAATAGGATAGGTGGAATTTAGTTCAGGCCTCATCGTGAAAATACCGTTTTTCTGCATAAATAAGTGGTTCTCAGAAATTTGCTACGAAATTTGTACTTTTTAAATCTTATAATTTTTACTTGAGTTTTGCATTTATACAATAAAATTAGCTGTGCTTTAACTGATTCCGCAAATAGTATCCAACGCACCATCTCACACGATATAAGCGTGGTTATCAGTACTAGATCTGTAGTCCATGCAGTCAAAGGACTGTTGAAAAAAGCATACTTGAAAACGTTGAAAGGAATTTGAGGGAACAAGTATACATTTAAATCCTCGGAAGATATGTGAATAATATGTTAATATTTCTGGGAATATTTCAGAAGTGCTCTTGTTAAGATAACGAGTAAGGCTCCAATCTCATTAATCTGCAAGTACTAGGTACTGCATGAAGGAAGGCAGTTAATGTTGCAGTTTCTCATTTGAGGCGGTAAAGATAATAGACAATGCCTTTGTAAACCTTTTGCTAGCATGCCAGTTTGTTGCATACTCCAGAAATTATAACCTATTGCAAAAAGACTGCGTGGACTATGATGAATTTAAATTATTTAAAATTTGCCGTCTTGGAACATTTTTTTCTCTACCTCGAGTCCCCCATATACTATCAAAAGATGAAGTTATTTGGACGTTCACATCCAAACGTACACAGTCTTAAATGCTGCCGTTTCGTTGGAAACTTACCATCATCAGAATTGAATGCTGGATCCAAAGATGCTGAGGCCTCAAGTTCACTGACGAGTTTTCACGAGATTTTGATTCATGCGTCATAGGGATCAAGAACGAACCATATCGACGTTTCATTATCTCATTCTGAAATGCTACTGCAGTATTAGCCTACTCTTCCACCTTACTTTATTTTCCTAAGCAGTTTTGCTCTCCTAACCTCTATTCACGATGTAAGCTGCTTCGTATTAGTGACTTAAAATAAGGTCAAAAAGAACGAAAGAGAGAGAGAAAGCAAGAACATTTTTTGCTGAAAATATCAGTATCACACTTCCAAAATAAAGCTTTACTCTCTTATTCTAAACCGCAACACTTAACCATGGAGGAAGACAAGAAGTTGAAATGGTAAGGGCAGACGTTAGACCATTTTTGAAATCTCGGTATATCAATGTTGCCATGAGTTGTACACTTTAAAATTAAATTAGGGCCAAAGAGTAAAAAACATTTGGCCGAATACGTGCTATGCGTATTCTTTTATTGTAAGCAGACACTTCATAAATTAATTTAAACAAGGCACAGTATTTGTTAAAACTTCCCGTTATTACCTTCGCTAAGGTTTTTCCTCTTGGACATTATAATCTTTGAGCCAGTCTAACAATGCAACTAAGGCCTAGTCTGCTTACAACTTTTGATTAAGTTCTGATTAAGAGAGAGAGGTGCGCTTTATTTTGGAAGTGTGATTCCTATATTTTCAGCAAAAAAGGTCCTTTCCCTTTCTCCTCTTTTTTTCTTCGAGCCTGCCAATCCTCAAGAAATGGGATACGATGAAGTTGATGGTGGAACTAAACGAGCCATTTATGACCTAGTCATCAAATATTTCAAGAGACGACAACTGCGAGTTACTTGACTCCATCCTTTAGCTGTGTCGCTTTAACCTGGTTACTTTTCGACGGTCACAGCAACGAATATATTCCAAAGTGGACGTCTTTAGATACGGTTGTGCTTTTCATCCACGGTGAAAGTTCAGGTGTTGCTGGTGAGTCATGGGATGTACACAATGCATTAAACTTTAACATAGGTGCTCCGGTATTTCCTGTTTAACTTGCTTCACTTTGGCCCTACCTATGCATACGTTGCCATGTAGAAATTGGCAAATTAATTTTTATTTGAAAATCCCCACTACCAATTGAAATAACGTGCATGTTCTTGTGGTCAATTGCTATATTTTTACCTCTAAACTGATGCATCGCAGCCGTCGTTGAAGTAGTGAAACGATAAACGGGCTTCATAAAAGGGATGGTTGATAATTTTTTTGACTAACGTGGGAGTCACGGCAGGCGTTCATATGATGCAGCACCTATGTAATTTAATATCTTAGAACAAATAAACGTCTTTTCTGTGCGGTTTGCTATAAAGCAATATTATTTCCACAGTCTAAGTTATCATATACTTTATGTTTTAAATAGTTTCTGGTTATTCGGGAATTAGAAACGCAATGAGCAGAAGATCTGTATTCTTCACAAAAGTCGGTGTATATATTTGGTCACTCTTTTCAATATTTGCAATTCTAGAATGGGGCATTAAGTTAACAAAAGTAGGGCAAACGATTCAATGTGAAGTGAACTGTAAGTTCTTTTATTTTAAGCAGAAATCGTTTCACGTATTGTTAAGGGAAATCTAAAAATGGTGACAATTCGTGCCCTTGACTTTAACCGTGGAAAAATACTTTGTAGTTATGTTTGTCAGCTTAATATCTACATTAACATCTCTTTAATTAAGAACGTTGTTTTAGAACGTCTTTGAATCACACTTAGACATTAATTACCAAAATTTGTTGATGACTTTGGTTTACAGCAGCAATGAATTTTCATGTTCTACTGAAATAAAAATATGACGAACACGTCCAACTGCAATAGAAAGCCTCACCGAAAATTTACTTATTTAATAAATGCATCTGATAAATCAATTATTTTTAAGCCTTTGATAAACACATAGAATGTAAAATAAATTTATTTCCAGTCGCCTGAAAATCATGAAAGTAAGGAAGTATTCCCCAGTATTGTAAGCACGATCTCTTATCCAATTGTTTCTCAGTATCCAAAATACCAAAAGAATTTTTTTGAAAGGAAAGTTCTTCGATTATACAAAAGTAGTTGTTATGCAATGTCAACTGAAAATTCTATTGACAGTTATTGGTCACAAATTCTGCGATAAAGAAATTTTCGACATATTTAGCTTCATATATAAAGTTGATATTTCTTTATTATAGCTTGGCTAGTTTCTTTAAGTTTTAAATTCAAAACACATCTGTTCCTTATTTTTTCAAAGCTTATTTAACTGCAGGCGTGTCAGATTTCGACTGATTATCATAAGTTCGAAATTTTGGCGCTTTTCTTGACATAGGTCACACACTCCATGCGGCTTTTTAATACAGATATATTTTTGAGTCCACTAAGAGTGGCAATAAGTGTTTTGGTGTGATTACTATGGCGCGTTGACTGCCGCAAAAGGTCGTTCACACTTTGCAGCAGCTACCTATAAAAGCGCATGACGTTACACATGTTCTGAATTGACGGACGAATTGTAAATGGCTCATTTTTTTCCACCATCTTTCAACTTCTCAAACAAACCATTTTCGTTTTATAAATAAATTAAGTATGGAAATAAAGGGGTTCGCGTTATGACTAATGCATGATGGCTGCCCGGTTCTGTGTAAGCAAATAACGAAGTTGTTGTAGTTAACGTCTAACACCAGCCAATGGATGAAGCGCATATATATTTGTGCTCAAAATAGAGCAAGGGTGCCTGAGTGACTATACTTATTCACACAGTTAATCCAACCAATCAAAATAATCCTTGAAAACATTTATATAGGAGCGTGAATAACCACCTAAGCCAGAAAATCTGACCTTTCCAACTGATGATGTTCTTTTTCCTTCTTCTGATACAGATATGTGGTTAGTTAAATAGAACAGTTCTGATAACTGCATATGCCACATACAAACCATACGCATCTGTAATTTATCTGTTTTCTGCACTAGCAACCTAACCAAATCCATTTGTACCCAAGTTCCATTTTGTAAGACTGCGTGATTTGTAATTTTTTAATGGTGTTATGTGGATAAAATAATTATGATACAAATTCCAAAGCAAGCAGAGATTTTTACAAACTCAATTCAAGGAGAAAGGTCACAAAAACGTTTTGGTGGTTGATAAATAGACTTAGCGTACTTAAAAACATATGAGATGTTTGAAATGTTTGGATAATTTGTGCTCTTAGTGTATGATAATGTTTTATACCTTTTTGAATGCTCATTGATAAAACCTTACTTAAGACGAGTAATAATTTTCAAATAATCCCATTGCAGAAACCATTTTTAACTGAGTTTATTCGTTACTGCTTCCGTTGAAAAATGTTTTCATACAATGTCCAAACATGACAACTTGATTGACTTCAGCGAATTTTTATTCAAATTCCCACGAAGAGTAATTCAGACATCGGGTCTGCTACGATATAATTGCAATGAAGGTCATGATTTTTTAAATCAGATTAATACACTTGAATGCAGCCTTCTTATTTTTGAAATTAATCTTCACATACTAAACGACAATATTACAAAAATATTGCGCAATTTGTTTTTTAAACTTTAGACAATGGAGAAATCAAATGGCATACGCTTTAAAAAAACAAGTCTATTAATCATTTAATGGGATTTGGCAAGAATATAGGTTGTGCAGTTAGTAAAATTGTTATTTATTTTGATTTGGGTTTGCCGGATTATCAACAATAATAAGCAAAATATGCAGATTGGAGACGCAAGCTCAGTAAAAGAGTCAGTTTTATAGTAAAAAAAGTTACAATTAGCCTATACATAGGACACAAAATGTTAAAAACATTCAAAAATGAACAGGTGAAATAAGTCCGTATACTTGACATTTCTGATGAAAGGTTGAAGTGCGAAAACCTACGTTTGAAACGCATATAAATGACTTGCAGAATCTACAATAATACCAACTTGAATCTCGATTTGCAGCGAGCATTCAATGTAAAAGTATGCAAAAATATAAAAACATAATAAAAAGAAATCAATAATGAATAAACCATTTTCTGTTCAACGATAATTGACGTGCAGTAACGAACGTTCTTTTGTCAGAATTGGGACAGCAGAAACGTAGTTTGATTCATTTGATTCTCTGTCGATAGAGTTTCGTTTAAAACTGCGTCATTTTTATATTTGGATATTTTTAAAAGAGATGACTATGCTTTTCATCTTATTGTCTTCGAAAAACTGATAGGACGATTTACATGCATATTCTACACGTAGGCCGTGATTCAGTTCGCAAACGTATATTTAAAGACTTCCTAGTCTCCATATGCATGTCATTTTTTTCTCCAATTTGCAGAAATTTTTAAATAATTAGCATGGCATGATAGGAGATGTTAACTTCTTTGTTCAAACAGCTTATACCTTAATGGATGTCTCAAACGGAAAACAACTATTTGAATACTCTGACAAAAAGGACAACAGTTTTAAAGTTGCAAGCATCTTTAATGAGATTTAAGGACCTCTTTGAATCTCTTTATATCAGTGCTTTTGTAAAATAATCCGTTATTAAATACATGTCTGCATTTATTTCTTATTTAGTATCGGATGCTGCCTTCTGTAAGCAAATATTTCAGTAGGTCAAAGCTTTTTGTCACTGAGTCGACTCAAGAAACACTGCTATACTGTAATGTTTGTAGCTAGTATAAGCTTCTAAGCGCAGACAGCTTGTTTGCCTTGACTAGGATCATTGGGTAACATTAAAAGACAGCATGAGTGATACAAGTCATTCAGTTCCAAGCAACTGAGGTCAAAATGCAAAACAGGGAACGCATTATCGAGATTGAGGGTTGCCCGCACGGCTGCAGCATCCGAAAACGATAAGGCATCACTTTAACCGTTGAATTTATTAGTTAACGTATAGTGTCATTCAGGTGGGTAGATGGTAAATGCTATTTGTACAAATTGTACTAATATTACTAAAACCTATGGCCTACACAGCCCACTATCATTATTGCTCGTTGTATAACTACACGGAGCAACTGTCCCATTAAACGTACCAATACTTCTTTGATTTATGCTACCAAGTCTTCCAACACTATCATTATTACCATGGATCTTGCTAAAACTGTTTAGGCAACTCATCAATACTACCTGTACTACTGCTCGTATTTATATTACTTATGTAAAGTTTTACTACTGTCTACGATGACTGATTAAACAACACTGACACTCTGAATTGCGTTAGTAGATTTATATAAAAATCCAATACGGTTACAACGATGCTTCATTGAAATTTATTTATCGCTTATCCACACGCCAAACCTTCTGACTTCTAAAAGTATTCTCATTAGTACACGCTTTTTCACGCCGGTGTTTTCCCTATTCTCCTTCTCAACCATCTTCATCTATTCTGTTCATCACAAGTGTTACGAAGTCTACTTTTGAGGTCAAGCACTCTGATGCGGAGGCGTGCAGTTAGGACCCATCCACCTGATTAAATGCCACAAACGCCATCTGCGATGTAGGTTTTTAAAATGATTTCGACTGGAATGTATCCAAGCTGTTTTGTGCTTTAAAGTAAAAAGGCCGTTTTAAATACCTTCATGCTGCATGCGCGGTCTGCTCCCTTTGCTAAAAACGACGGTTGTATTTAAAGTTTCCATGTATTTGGGAAATGTTTCCAACTATGTCAGGCATTTATTACTAACGGAAGCAGAAATGATGGATTTTGATAATTTGTCGCCCACTAAAAACATAAGCATTACGATCTTTTTGTTACAAAATTCTGATTCTTAGATTTCCATTAACTTTGAAAATGGCGAAGATAAAATGAAGATTAATAGTTGCTTGTCAAAAGTTATTTAATTTTGGGCTCAGCACTGAGGAAGATGCATGCAAAATGCACTTTGGGACCACAAAACCAGATACAAAATGCACACATGTTTTAGGTAATGTTAACGATCTTAAGGCCGTTAACAATTCTTAATCTCCTCTCTCTCACAAATGCAGCCTGTAAAATTGTGAATTTAAAAAAATTCTCATTTCAAACAGAAAGTTTTGAAACGGCTGTGCATCATTTATACCCTATTTGATCAGCAATGTTTCCGCCAGAGTGACCTCAGCTTCTCCGAATCATGCTCACAAATTCAACATATTGAGCTGTCAATCACTAAAAATCTTCCTGCAATTGCAAGCCCAGCACAGGGCAGAAACAAGACTTCAGTGGCCTTGGTTGTCGTTCTAGTCGTCAACCGTCCGCCAAACCTAACCCCCTGCTTACTGCTGGCTCTGATGCTCGAAACTAAAGCATTGTGTTAAACGTTTCACGCCTTAACCAATGAGCGACGTGCTCGGTGACATGCAAATTGCAATCAGGCAGATTTAAGAATGCGTTCATAGTTCTCATTTTCAGATCGTCTCATGTAGCTGCTTAGGGAAATCCTCTTGGCGCGCAAAATATTACATATTTAGGATCTCAGCAACTGTGTATCAAAATAGTTCATTCGAACAACAACCCCTTAGGCACATGCTTATGCGTATTTTCGTTACCAAAACGTATTTTTAGCTAGCTAATGACATGCTACAGTATTGGCGTATCTCGAATTTCAAGTTTTCTTATTTTCCTGTTCGAAACTTTAGCCAGCGTTCTCGAAGGTAGGTTTACTTCAGTCTGATATTTGGTCTGTCTCAACGTTTGCAAATTAAACGTTGATTTTTATCTGCCTTTCTAAGAGTTGGGCGAGCCGGTAATTATATTACTCCTTCAAAAATCCTACTGCTTTTATTTGCGTCTGCATGCATTTATGAAACACCACCTGCGTTTTATGATAATAAACGTGAAGTTGAATATTTTTATCAGTTATTGTGGACCTAAAGACCTAAAAACAAACACTTTACGCTATAGAATAACTGAAAATACTTGCAGTAGCGAACATTCTTTGTCGGAACTGTGTTTGATTCATGTGATGCTCTGTTCGTTCCGATGGAGTTTGTTTCAAACTGAATGATTTATATATTTGGATATTTTTGTAACGATGACTATGTTTGCATCTTATTGCTGCGACAACTGATAGGACGAGTAACATGCATATTCTAGACGTATGCCGTGATTCAGTTCGCGAACGTTTATTTAAAGACTTCCTTGTTTCCATATGCATGCCATTATTCTCCTATGTGCATTTATTGCTAAATTCTTAGCACAGCATGATAGAAGATTTAAACTTCATGTTTAATGAGCTTACACCTTAATCGATGTTAACACAGAAAACTTCTATGTGAATCCTCTGTTAGAAGCGCGTTTAAAATTGCTATCTTCTTACATGAGATTCAAGCCCTTCTTTTGAATTCCCGATATCAGTGCTCTTGTAAAATATTCCGTAGTGTCATACATGTCTGAATTTATTATTTATCAATATCGAAGTCTAGCTTTTTGTCAATTATTTTAACCAAGAAAATGCTTGTGCTTCACTCTACTGATTTTAAAGCTGCTTTAGGCTTCTTAGCTCAAAAACCTTTGTGTTATTGAAAAGGATTCCATGGGCAACATAAAAGTCACAGCATGAGATGCAAGTCATTCAAAGCCATTCCGAGCAACCGAGGTGAAAATGCAAAACAGGGGAGGCAAAACGAGTTTGCGGGGTTGCCTCAATGCTCATAGCATCTTGAAAAACGAATTTGCATTAATTTAATCGTTAAATAAGTATATGGCACTAAACGTATGTCATTCAGCTGGGTATATGGTAAATGCTACTTGTACAAATTGTACTTATATTACTAAAACATATGGCCTACACAGCCCACTCTCATCATTATTGCTCGGAATATAACTAAATGGACCAACTGTCCTATTAAACGTGCGAATACTGCTGCTATTTATGCTACCAAGTCTTCCAAAACTATCATTTCTACCATGAATCTTGCTTAAATGTTTATGGCAACTATCAATACTACCTATACTACTGCTCGTATACGTATTTCTTTTGCCAGTGTTATTGTTTTTCTTTAATTACTGCAATTAAACACTGGCACTCTGAATTGCATTAGAAGATATATATATATCTGCCTCTGGACTGTTTGACGAAGCCAAATAGCGTGTTTGCATTTAATGAAAATTGACCAGCACAATCATAGGAACCATCTGATGGCTGTTAGTACAATCTTTTAGAGAGTTGAACCTATTAAAAATGCAAACGAGGTTGAGATTTCATTAAATGGATCCCTTTAGCGCCCTTCTATGTGAGAACATGATAAAATTCTGGCAGACTCCAACACCTAGAAATGAATCAGAAGGAAGGACAGGGGCGATGTCTATCGTCAAATAACAACCCCAGCGTGACAGAATAATGGAGGAGCTAGATTCGATGTGGGCGGCGAATTGATGAAGTTATTTAAAATCTCACTGCAGGCCATTAGTAAAGGCGACCTGTGTCAATTGTTCTTCGTGCACAAAAGTATGAATTTCTACTCTGTTTGGTCTAGGTGACATGCGTAATGATACTCTAGATTTCTTTTATGGTCCTTACTGAACATGTAACTCACTGGCCCTCTAATTTCTGTCCGTTTTAGCTGGCAGTGATATCGGCAAGCAGAGTATAGCAAAACTAAGCATCATTTGTGGAAAAGCAATACTTAAACATTCTGAAATTGAATGATCTTATAAAATTGGCTTTTATTTTCACTTTAGGTAAAGGTAAGTTTATTTCAGCTTTCGCTGATATCCTACATTTTCACTGGGATAGCAAATTTTATCCAATAACTCTCCACGTGCAACTTCGCCGACAAATAATTAGCTACTTTCACTATTCGAATAGAGATTAAGCCTTTCCTTTCCGTCATCCTTTTTAAGTGTTCCCACGTTATTCTTCAAAGAATTGAACAGACTAACTAACTTTAAATCTTGACTGACTGTATTCCCAAGAGCTGGACGGGGTCACAGATCTTGCCAGTATTGATTTTAACTTCGAATTGATCGAAGCTCATCTTGCTTGAGCGTAATGGATAGCTGTATAAATTGGCTGCCATCTTCGACCAAAGTTTCGTTGTAAATTCAATTTGCTTGTTCTAAACGCAGTAAATAAAGCGATAATGTAGAAGACAATGATGCTTTTAATTGAGACTACGGGGATGATGACTCAGAGGAATCTGTTTAGCTGGACTGGTGTTCCAAATTAAGGCGTACTTTCCTGTGAAAAATGCAGGTTATCATCCATTAGTTAATTGTTGAACTTTTTCATTGAATGCAATTCGAGGATAGTTTCAGGCAAATTCAACCGATGTGGTCAAAACAACTGACTGATTACCCAGTTGACCTGCATATAAACACTACCAAATGTGACATAATTATTTGATTGCTCTCAGCTCTACCCATCTACACCTAGGACGAAGGGAAAATTGTACAGAAGAGGTAACGCCCTTTTGAGAATCAGATGATTATATCTAATTTCTTATGTTATCTCGCTGTAGATCAATCTGTTGGTTTATAGTTGCCGACACCAACCTAAGCAAATGTACCGTTGTTTAAATTGCACACTCCTACCGCAGTTATTTGAAATAATGATTCATTTATTGCACTGTATAATTTCAAAGAAAATTTATACGTGCACTTGGAGTAAAATCTCGGCAGAAAACAATGCATGCTCCGTATGAAATTTGCTTGCAATGTTTGAGGTCCAATGTTTTAGCTACTGGGGAACAACCACGGCATAATACAAGCTACCAAAAGGTAGCTAGTAGTATATACTACGTAATTATTTACTCTACTGCTAGCTTGTCTCTGTTTCCTCCGTCTGGTTACGGGTGCCGCAACACCTTTGGTCGGGTATAGCGGAGTGAGTACGGCTTATAAGCCAGAAATAGCCTCTTTAGTTTCCCTTATCTTTGCCAATATCATTAGCCACCTAGCAGCTGCTGTCGGAGCTCAAGACAGAGGCCCAAGACACAGCGGGACTAGTGAATCCTATAACGGATCGGTGAGGGCCTACTACCATACCTGCACCATTACTCATTAAGGATTTCTTTTGCAGTGGTCCTTATGGATTCGGATACAGTTTAAAAGACGACTATCAGAAACGGTGAAAGGTGAAATATAAAGGTGTTCAGCGTGGTTTCATCATCTGTTAGGTACACATGTCGCAAGCAGATCTAAACCGCTTTCAACGGGTTAGTCTCGAGTCGTAGGATTGCAACAATAATTCGAAAGACAAATGTAAAGTAAACAACTCAAAATGAGATAAGGTTAGAAGCGGTGTGTCCGAACATAGGGGTCCATGAGACCACAAATTGGCTTCTGTCGACCATCGCGAGTAGGAATATCGATAACAGACCATGGAAGTTACAAATTATCTCGAGATTCCGAGTTTTTGGAAAAAGCTTATTTTTGATTAGTTTGACAGACTGAATGCTCGACCCCCTTCAGTTGGCGGATTTATTCCGTCTAGACAAGGTTCAACATTGCTCAGCCATCCATTAACATTGTTCGCGGCCTTTAAAAATATTAAAATTTCACGAAGTTTTACAAGCTCTTTTAAAAGTAAATGGAAATTTAGGGCAAGCCAAACTTGAAAACGTCGTTTTTGCCGGTATGTCTTCTTATGCACAAGAGATTTACTTCGCTCGGCATATTAGGATCATTCTTCTGCTTCTCACCCAAATCTTTTCTTTCAGTTTGCAGGTTTTCTTTGAATAGCTCATCTGTTGACAACCCTACCAGCAACGATTTGCGGTGCGACATTGTGCATGGGTCAGTTGTCGCTGCCTCTATTACATTCAGCTGCGTGTTTAGTGCTCCCTGAAAATTTTCTCAAAATATTAGAAAACACCAAAATCTTGTTTCTTTGCATCGTATTCTTAAAACAGATGTGCCCCCAGATGCATAACTGATAATGATTCACAAGGTGAAAGCGATGTCTTTGATCTCATTTTCTCATACAATATATGTGTGTTTGCCTTCTTTCTTGGAGCTTGAAATGCATAATTCATTATCTGCCAAGGTCTGTAGGGTTATTATTATTCTCCAATGTTTCCAAGATCAGAAAGTTCAAACAGTGGAGTTATCAAAATGAACTGTTGGCTTCAAGTTTTATAAGAATGCGGGTACATGTCTTGGGCATGGAAAAGTGGCTACCTTCACCGCAGTAGTTTTTCTAAGAAGGTGCACGCATTATGATCCAAAAGTGGTCTTGTTAACATCAAACTGAGACCTAGAGATGCCTCATCTTTTTGGAGAAAGTGTAAAAAGGTCAACGTTTGCTTTAGCAGACCAAAGGTGATGCATGGTTTTATAATTTAAAAACCTTGTCACGGCTGCTAGAGACGCCGTACACTTATCAACGGTATGTACTGTGCTGAATTTGTACCCGACATTTACGGAGCACACACGTTCTGAACGCTAATCTGTTTACTTAGTTTCGCCAGCTTACAGCTACTTAATTGAAGGTCATCATAGGTCCTCTGCAGAGCCATGTAATGTTATCATCCTATGATCAATCGATGTTGGTTCTAACAACTTCTGTAAATATATAGTATAAGGAACCATTTCTGTGCTGAAAAAGTCAAACATTTTTAAAAGGGGCCTTATCTTTCATAAAATCTTCCCTTGACTACGGAAACGGACAATCAGATTGGTGACTGGAGATTGCAGAATCGAGATAGAATTTAAAAGTCATAAAAGTCTTGTTATGGACACTGACTGTAGAAATTTGGTTTTCCGACCTCATCACTCATGTGAGTTTTATATATAAAGGAAAGGGTAGAAAAGTCTTTTGGCTATTTTTCTTTTACGGTTTAACATTTTTAAGATACGCATGTAGCATCAATTATAGGTGATCTGTGTCTTGCTTTATGGTTAAAGCCTTACTGGAAATAAAAGCAAGAAGCGGCTTCAAAGGATCACGTTGTGAGTATAGGTTGATCATCTTTAAAAATTAATTTAGCGCAAAATACGAGAATAGGGGTCTAAATTTTTGAAAATGATGTTTGGAAGCTTTGCTATGATAGCTACGTACCAGTGTATTCAAAAAGCAAGCTATTCTGCATTCCTATCTTTACTTCCGTCGCAGTCAACGCCAATAGCAGATATAAAAGGGTCTGTCTCTTGTTTTAAGTTTGGTCATGTAATACAGCAGAAGACTTTACTGATGTCATGAGAACTTAAGGCACAGTCTAGGAGTTCCATTTTGGTCATTTATACTCATGCAAAATATATCTCATTGAAGGCAAATTATTGCCTGCGGTTTTATTTTTCATTCCTTGTGTTTGCATGATAACAATGGTGCCACCTTATACCGCACTTCTTCAGTGCAGTAAAAACTTTGACTGGCTACACGAAGAGACTCGGGGTTAGAACGTAATCTATTAAGAGTCACCTCGATGTCCACTTTCTCGCCTTCTTCTAACGAGACATTGGTGTCATGTAGATGTGTTTTGCAAAGAGAAGGGGAATCCGCCGATAGTCGCACAGTTTTTGAGAGGATCACTGACCCTGAAGTTAGCTTCAAAAACGTTCTTGTAGCATAAATTGTAAATTCAGGCATTTTTCTAGCTGCTGCCGGATCAGCTCAAACTAAAACCAAGCCTCCACTGAGCGACAACTGTTTACTGGTGTTTTTCATGCAAGTGCTCTGCTGACTCAACCCCATCGATTACGCTTTGTGTTGGCTATAATAAGATTTGAATTCACACTGGAGTGAATCGGTACTAACCGCAGCCATCAGGCGTGGTTTCATGGTTCTGTTAGTAGTGACTGGGGTGTAGGGGTACTCAGTTAGGGGAAGCAGCACACAGCGATACGGGTGGCGAATGCTCCTGTGGCCGCCTCTAATTGATACCCAACTCTCACTTGAGGGCTCCTCGAAGTTGGGTTCTCCCCAGCAGCCACAGTACGGGCAAGCTGTCACGACAGGCGGGCTACACCAGGTGAGGGTCTCCGGTGTTGTGTGCGCCTCCACACCCGGTATAGTCTGACTCCCGAACTTCCCACCTCTCGTCGTTCAAAAATGTCCTATGGTGGGGGCGACAGCAGCCTGTAGGCAACCCAGGCTAACTCGAGTAGTTCTCCCACTAAAAACCATGACCCACAGTCCAGTTCGGCAGCCGCTTGTGATTTCCTAGCAGCCCAATTTAGGGACAGCACTGCTTGCCTCCTCGTGCAAGAAGGGGCTAGAAAAGGTGCCCTAAACAAATGCTGGTTATCACGTCTTCTGCAGCCGGCCGCGGCTCGCAGATCACAAAATACGCGGTCGTAAAACTCAAAACAAACAACAAAACCCCCGTCACCATCCCCTCGCCATACCCTCCAGGCTGCTCAGGGGAGACACGATAGTGTCAACTGCGAAATGTCATCCAGTCCACCGCCCTCGAAGTCCTCGACGCC
>WEDG01001247.1:0-7500 GCA_017591395.1 Schistocephalus solidus
CAGCTAAAAGCCCAGACGTGTTTTCGCCGATGTTTCTGCTGCTGTGTGACACAGCAACGGGGTTCGGCTCCTCAGTGGGGTCCCCCAGCGTTCTCTATGCGGTTTCTGGTATATGGACTCCAGAGATTAATCGGGTAAATAATTTCTGATATGTAAGTGCAGGACATGGAGTCAGGTGCTTCGGACATGACTTTAAGGGTCAGACCCGAAATTTCAATGAACATTTGGGCCGAAGACAATCAACCACTGTGGAATAACCGCGTAATGCCCATTCTACAAACAAGTAGTACTACAAGTAGTATGAATCTTATATGGCAAAGACGTTATACCGTGCTTCCGACATAGATACTGGCTAAAAAGCCAGACACGTGTTTCGCCGATGTTTCTGCTGCCGTGTGACACAGTAACGAGGGTTCGGCTCCTCAGTGGGTCCCCCAGCGTTCTCTATGCAGTTTCTGGTATATGGACTCCAGAGATTAATCGGGTAAATAATTTCTGAAATTATTAAGTGCAGGACATGGAGTCAGGTGCTTCGGACATGACTTTTTAAGGTCAGACCCGAAATTTCAATGAACATTTGGGCCGAAGACAATCAACCACTGTGGAATAACCACGTAATGCCCATTCTACAAACAAGTAGTACTACAAGTAGTATGAATCTTATATGGCAAAGACGTTATACCGTACTTCCGACATAGATACTAGCTAAAAGCCCAGACGCGTGTTTCGCCGATGTTTCTGCTGCTGTGTGACACAGCAACGAGGGGTTCGGCTCCTCAGTGGGTCCCCAGCGTTCTCTATGCGGTTTCTGGTATATGGACTCCAGAGAATAATCGGGTAAATAATTTCTGAAATTATTAAGTGCAGGACATGGAGTCAGGTGCTTCGGACATGACTTTTTAGGTCAGACCCGAAATTTCAATGAACATTTGGGTCGAAGACAATCAACCACTGTGGAATAACCACGTAATGCCCATTCTACAAACAAGTAGTACCACAAGTAGTATGAATCTTATATGGCAAAGACGTTATACCGTACTTCCGACATAGATACTAGCTAAAAGCCCAGACACGTGTTTCGCCGATGTTTCTGCTGCTGTGTGACACAGCAACGAGGGTTCGGCTCCTCAGTGGGTCCCCAGCGTTCTCTATGCGGTTTCTGGTATATGGACTCCAGAGGTCAATCGGGTAATAATTTCTGAAATTATTAAGTGCAGGACATGGAGTCAGGTGCTTCGGACATGACTTTTTAGGGTCAGACCCGAAATTTCAATGAACATTTGGGTCGAAGACAATCAACCACTGTGGAATAACCACGTAATGCCCATTCTACAAACAAGTAGTACTACAAGTAGTATGAATCTTATATGGCAAAGACGTTATACCGTACTTCCGACATAGATACTAGCTAAAAGCCCAGACACGTGTTTCGCCGATGTTTCTGCTGCTGTGTGACACAGCAACGAGGGAGTTCGGCTCCTCAGTGGGTCCCCAGCGTTCTCTATGCGGTTTCTGGTATATGGACTCCAGAGAATAATCGGGTAAATAATTTCTGAAATTATTAAGTGCAGGACATGGAGTCAGGTGCTTCGGACATGACTTTTTAGGGTCAGACCCGAAATTTCAATGAACATTTTGGGTCGAAGACAATCAACCACTGTGGAATAACCACGTAATGCCCATTCTACAAACAAGTAGTACTACAAGTAGTATGAATCTTATATGGCAAAGACGTTATACCGTACTTCCGACATAGATACTAGCTAAAAGCCCAGACACGTGTTTTCGCCGATGTTTCTGCTGCTGTGTGACACAGCAACGAGGGGTTCGGCTCCTCAGTGGGTCCCCAGCGTTCTCTATGCGGTTTCTGGTATATGGACTCCAGAGAATAATCGGGTAAAATAATTTCTGAAATTATTAAGTGCAGGACATGGAGTCAGGTGCTTCGGACATGACTTTTTAGGGTCAGACCCGAAATTTCAATGAACATTTGGGTCGAAGACAATCAACCACTGTGGAATAACCACGTAATGCCCATTCTACAAACAAGTAGTACTACAAGTAGTATGAATCTTATATGGCAAAGACGTTATACCGTACTTCCGACATAGATACTAGCTAAAAGCCCAGACACGTGTTTCGCCGATGTTTCTGCTGCTGTGTGACACAGCAACGAGGGTTCGGCTCCTCAGTGGGTCCCCAAGCGTTCTCTATGCGGTTTCTGGTATATGGACTCCAGAGAATAATCGGGTAAATAATTTCTGAAATTATTAAGTGCAGGACATGGAGTCAGGTGCTTCGGACATGACTTTTTAGGGTCAGACCGAAATTTCAATGAACATTTGGGTCGAAGACAATCAACCACTGTGGAATAACCACGTAATGCCCATTCTACAAACAAGTAGTACTACAAGTAGTATGAATCTTATATGGCAAAGACGTTATACCGTACTTCCGACATAGATACTAGCTAAAAGCCCAGACACGTGTTTTCGCCGATGTTTCTGCTGCTGTGTGACACAGCAACGAGGGGTTCGGCTCCTCAGTGGGTCCCCCAGCGTTCTCTATGCGGTTTCTGGTATATGGACTCCAGAGAATAATCGGGTAAATAATTTCTGAAATTATTAAGTGCAGGACATGGAGTCAGGTGCTTCGGACATGACTTTTTAGGGTCAGACCCGAAATTTCAATGAACATTTGGGTCGAAGACAATCAACCACTGTGGAATAACCACGTAATGCCCATTCTACAAACAAGTAGTACTACAAGTAGTATGAATCTTATATGGCAAAGACGTTATACCGTACTTCCGACATAGATACTAGCTAAAAGCCCAGACACGTGTTTCGCCGATGTTTCTGCTGCTGTGTGACACAGCAACGAGGGGTTCGGCTCCTCAGTGGGACCCCAGCGTTCTCTATGCGGTTTCTGGTATATGGACTCCAGAGAATAATCGGGTAAATAATTTCTGAAATTATTAAGTGCAGGACATGGAGTCAGGTGCTTCGGACATGACTTTTTAGGGTCAGACCCGAAATTTCAATGAACATTTGGGTCGAAGACAATCAACCACTGTGGAATAACCACGTAATGCCCATTCTACAAACAAGTAGTACTACAAGTAGTATGAATCTTATATGGCAAAGACGTTATACCGTACTTCCGACATAGATACTAGCTAAAAGCCCAGACACGTGTTTCGCCGATGTTTCTGCTGCTGTGTGACACAGCAACGAGGGGTTCGGCTCCTCAGTGGGTCCCCCAGCGTTCTCTATGCGGTTTCTGGTATATGGACTCCAGAGAATAATCGGGTAAATAATTTCTGAAATTATTAAGTGCAGGACATGGAGTCAGGTGCTTCGGACATGACTTTTTAGGGTCAGACCCGAAATTTCAATGAACATTTGGGTCGAAGACAATCAACCACTGTGGAATAACCACGTAATGCCCATTCTAAAAAACAAGTAGTACTACAAGTAGTATGAATCTTATATGGCAAAGACGTTATACCGTACTTCCGACATAGATACTAGCTAAAAGCCCAGACACGTGTTTCGCCGATGTTTCTGCTGCTGTGTGACACAGCAACGAGGGGTTCGGCTCCTCAGTGGGTCCCCCAGCGTTCTCTATGCGGTTTCTGGTATATGGACTCCAGAGAATAATCGGGTAAATAATTTCTGAAATTATTAAGTGCAGGACATGGAGTCAGGTGCTTCGGACATGACTTTTAGGGTCAGACCCGAAATTTCAATGAACATTTGGGTCGAAGACAATCAACCACTGTGGAATAACCACGTAATGCCCATTCTACAAACAAGTAGTACTACAAGTAGTATGAATCTTATATGGCAAAGACGTTATACCGTACTTCCGACATAGATACTAGCTAAAAGCCCAGACACGTGTTTCGCCGATGTTTCTGCTGCTGTGTGACACAGCAACGAGGGGTTCGGCTCCTCAGTGGGTCCCCCAGCGTTCTCTATGCGGTTTCTGGTATATGGACTCCAGAGAATAATCGATTGATTGTCTTCGACCCAAATGTTCATTGAAATTTCGGGTCTGACCCTAAAAAGTCATGTCCGAAGCACCTGACTCCATGTCCTGCACTTAATAATTTCAGAAATTATTTACCCGATTATTCTCTGGAGTCCATATACCAGAAACCGCATAGAGAACGCTGGGGACCCACTGAGAGCCGAATCCTCGTTGCTGTGTCACACAGCAGCAGAAACATCGGCGAAACACGTCTGGGCTTTAGCTAGTATCTATGTCGGAAGTACGATAACGTCTTTGCCATATATATATATATATATATATATATATATATATATATATATATATATATATATATATATATATATATATATGCGTTTGATGGAAAAATGAGCTTTATTGCATAAATTTTTGGCACTGCTCCTCCGCGCCGTCATTAGACGCAGACGGGGAGCAAAGGTGACAGAAAACAGTTAGCATTGTAACTGCGCGAAAAAATCTTTAATGGCGTGACATTTGCGCCATTGAGCAACCGCCGAGTGTATCAGCCTATCCTAATTGGCTCTCGTTTCTTCCACTGCTCCTTTAGATTTCTGCATACCAAAATCAAAATCAGCGCAATCTCTACAGGTGAAATATTGGTCTACTTCGATGTCGTTTCCCTTTTCACGTCCATACCGTTAGACTTAGCATCCCAATACACAGAGGAACTTGTGTTTTCCTACGACACGGATGTTCCAGCAGCTGCCATACGCGAACTCATAGACCTATGTTTTGGAGCGAACTTTTCAGTCGACAAAAAATGCTATAATAAACTGAAAGGAGCTCCAATGAGGTCAATCACTTCCCGTTCTCTAGCCGAAATAACAATGTAGAAACTCGATCCTACAGTTCTTCCGTTAGTTAGTCCTAAATTATGGCTGCACTATGCAGACGGCACATTTGTCGTTAAAAAGGACCGTCTGGAAACGCAACATAACACCATCAACTCCACATTTCCGGGAATTCAATTGAGACTTGAAAAGGAAGTTAACAATAAACTCCCATTCCTGGATGTTCTCGCGGAACGAAAGACCGACAGAACATTAAGCACACCGGTGACCGAAATGAAACCTATGCCAAAGTCATCATACCTTATGGCAGAAATCAGCCCATCGCTCACAAACAGAGTGCAGTCAACAGTCTGCTCAGTCGAGCAAAAACACATTTCTCCGACGCAGAAGGCTATCGAATTGAACTGAAATACTTGTGTGAATTATGCTGGCAGAGCGGGTAATCTAAGGATTTTGTACTCCGGTGCTTTAGACGGTAAGAGTAGAAGGAAAAGGAACCAGTAGTTCCAATCAGGTGCCCAAAATAAATACGTGATGAACCCTCCCTTAAATTAAGAATGTGCCTGAAATATTCGAAGGACACCTAAGAAGCCTCAAATGCATGTGACACACAAAAAACGACTACTTTGCATACCCAGCTTGTCCACGCTAAGGATAGGGTCAACTATTTGGACAAGAAAGAAGTCATCTACAAGATCCCGTGTAAAGCATGTGATGCCATGCATTGTGGTCAGACAGGAAAATCCGCCTTCGCATGCATCTATGAACACCAGTTGGCAGTAAAGAGGCGGGACCATCTGTCCCGAGTAGCTATGCATACTCTAGACACCGGGCACACCTTCGCTTGGGATAAAACTCGCATTATCGCCGCCTGCCCATTAAAGAATGGTCGAGAGTTTATCGAGGCGATGCACGCAGATGAGTCATACATCGAAGGGCATATCGAGTTGGATGCGGCGTACAGAAATCTCAAGGAGAAGTGGAAAAAAACACGAGAGCCAATCAGGACAGACTGATTCACATGGCAGTCACTCAATGGCTCAAATTTCGATTTTTCAGTGCAGTACAATGTTAACTGTTTTTTTTAACATTTGCTCACCGTCTGAGGCTGAGGATGACCTGGAGACCGGTGTCGAAAATTTACGCAATAAAGCTCCTTTTCGTATAGAGCGTATGTGACTTCAACCATATTTCTTGGGATGTCTACCCTACAATACATACATATATAAGAGAAGAAGAGGCAATCATGGGAACCACGGTTAGATTGTCCTGACGTTTCAAAATCAAACAAGATTTCATCGCCTCGGCCAGCTCAACCACTTATCCGGCAGGTGCGAATACACACGGAGGTGCGATCGAAACCAAGCTTAACAGCCTGGGACGGCAGCTTCGGTCGATGGGGGTACTGACGACTACTGCCAACGTGCAAACGCCGGCCCCCGACCAGATAGAGAACAAGCCATCACCCGCCCTCCCCCCGTCCATCATGGACCCGCTGTACAGGCAAAGGATGATCGCCAAGTGTGAAACACCGCCCTCTTCATCAAGCAGCATGATGACTGAGGATCTCCACCCCCAACCTGGCCCCTCCTCCACGCAAATTCAAAAACCTTAGTTATCCCGTATTACCCGTAATGTTACCACCTATAAATACTGTGAGGCGCGGTACAATACTTACCTCTGACGATGAAATCTTGTTTGATTTAAAAACGTCAGGACAATATAACCATGGTTCCCGTGATCGCCTCTTCTTCTTATTTATTTCCGGGAACGCGCATCTTCGCTTCTATTTGCAATTTATATATATATATATATATATATTTATATATATATATATAAATTGCAAATAGAAGCGAAGATGCGCGTTCCCGAAATATATATATATATATATATATGATAAAGACGAACCAACAAAGACAAGGGAGACCGGAATGACCATTTCTGGCTTATTAGCCGTCATCAGCCAGTCATACCCGATCCCAAGTGTGGCACACCTGGGAGTCAAACCCACAACCTTTGGTAATTGAGTCGAACGCTCTACCATTGAGCTACGGGCTCGTGATATATATATATATATATATATATATATATATATATATATATATATCTTATATGGAAAAGACGCTATACCGTTCTTCCGACATAGGAACTAGCTTAAAGCACAGACACTTGTTTTACCGATGTTTCTGCTGCTGTATGACGCAGCAACGAGGGTTGTAGCTCCTCAGTAGGTCCGCCAGCGTTTTATATGTGGTTTGTCGTATATATATCGAAAAACCGATCAGACGCCAGCCGATAAGGAAACCCCTTGATGAGGGAGTAGAAGAGTTACCAAATCGAGCGACCTGTCCCAGATGTTCAGTCCCTCCTCCCCCCTCAAAATGCTATCAGTTCTCTAACCCGTTGCATATCCGCTAAAAGACCAATGAGGTGAAAGTATTACGAAAATACATCAGCTCAAGACCGGCAAATATGGCGAGTCATTTGAAATTTAGCGCATTTTAAAAGTTTGATCATTATGAGCCAATCAAACTTTCCGAAATGTCAGCACTATTATAATTTTTTCAACCGGGAACAAAATTTTGTCACCTCCGAACTCACACATTTGCCAACCAAAGTTACATTTTTTGTGGGCAAACTTGAAACACCGCCAATGGAGTATTACTAGCCTCGC
>WEDG01001247.1:10000-28347 GCA_017591395.1 Schistocephalus solidus
GGCATGCTTTTAAGTTTGCCTTCTCTTCGGGCGGGTTTTTCGAGGGGCCGTGCTCGTTCGCATTTCTTAACTTTGGTGTGACAAGCTTGTCCTGGTCTTTATACATGCAATGATGCAGGACTTCAGATGGTCAAGATGCCTGTTGATAGAGTTGGCATCTTAATACTACACCTCTAGTGTGAGTCATTCCATTTTTAAGGTGCTATGGCCTAACATTTCAGCTCTTTTTATGGCAAAAGTACGGCCAGTTTCTCCAATATAGGTTGCAAGTTGTGAGTTTAGATCTAACCTATAAATCACCACTTTGTGTTCATGTAAGCGGATCGGCAGTTTTCCTGATGTATTTGCAGTCCTCATCATCGCAAACCTTTGGTAGACAACTGATGCGCCATCTTTCATATAAAAGTAGTCTTCGAGGCAGTCTCTCGATTACTACAACCCACCAGATTAAGCACAGCCTATCGACTGCAGGAAACAATGCGTCGCTGTGTGATGCAATTTAAGGACAGACTGTTCCATATCAAAACCTCAGCAACTGTCTACCAAGTGGCACGGACAGGCCCTAAAATGATTCCTAGGGCTCACGGTCTATAGTGAGTGTATTCGAAATGCCGATTGGCTAAAGAGAACCGAAGATTCTGCAGCTAGTCAACTTAAAATACCGACAGAAGAACGAGTCGTGGCTCAATGGTTAGAACGTTGAACTTCTAACGAACAAGATCTTCAACAACTTTACCATGAGTCAGGAAAGTGGAAAAATTAAAGGAGTAAAAATACAGGTGCAAGCAGTACATGCTTTGAATTATAGTGAAAAAAGTTTATTAGAATCCAGTAGAATCCTGTTTTTACCTGCCTATCTAATTTGGCATTTCCATGACTGGCCCAGTTTCCTCAATTTTTTTATCGTGCTTGTTTATTGCCACCCGGTGTGGTTTGAGCAATTTTCTTAGACCTCTTAATCTTACTTTTATAGTAAAACGAAGGTCCTCAACATGCTTCTGGAACCTTTATCTATTGCTCCCTGTTGATACATTTAGCCGATAGGTTATGAAGACTGCATTTACTTAAATCATACCATCATACAATCAGACCATAAGGCCAAAAAACAAATCCAACCTTGAAACTTGAAGCACGTCATAAAACGTGCTTCAAGTGACTTCCGAAAGCAGGGAGTTCAAAAGCGTTTCCCTAGCCTTCACATAAAAAAAACAAAATTCAAAGAAGAAGGATATAGGATTGCTGGAACAGGAATTTTATTCACCTGTTGTTTCGCCAATTAACGGCTTGAATGCGAATGAATGAGTTGTGAATTATAGGGTTACGTAGTTGCATGAAAATTATGTGCCATAAATACTGCACGCCCGTGAGTCAACCATCCTTGTCTGTAGCTGTATGCTATGTGAGATGACTACATTTCTTGTTACTGCCATCTCACCTCATTCTCCGCTTAGAAGTCATATAGGAAATTCCATCCTAACGCATCAACCCCCATAAATCAAACAGAGAGTTAGGGGGCTTCACCTTAATGGTCTTTGTGGACATCCTGCGGGTCATTACTGGTTTTTGCTTTGTATGGTTTTGCTTCAAACCATCTTGCATCCAAACATTAGCAATGATGGCTAAGTTCTCCCCTGTTGCTCATTGTTATTCCCAAACATCTTCTTCGTTAAGGCACATGCCTTTAGCCAAGTTCCATGGGTAGTCAATTAGCCTTCCCTCACATAATTACATTAAAGTGCTTGTAAGGGGCTATCAAAAATTTCTGACATGTATAAGGATTTATTTTATATGTGATCAGAGCCAAACTGATATAGATAACACCTCGTGGAGTGTACTGTGTTGAATCGCCTTGGGGCATGACACGAAAGTTTGATTTAAGACTATGCAGACTGGTTTTGATCTCATCTCTCTCTCTCTCTCTCTCTCTCTCTCTCTCTCTCTCTCTTACTCTTACTCTAAGCATAGTCACATCAGGATAGCACACATCAATCGATCGTACTGTTAGGTAAAACTCACTGGTGTGCGACTCGGATAGATCAATGGTTGGAACTGTCCGTTGGTTATAAATATTTGATCGAAATTGCTTGCATGTTCAACCTCCCCCCGGCAGGACACTGGAATAGGAACGCGTTCACGTTCCACAGGTGGCCTTGCACCATCTTCTAAGAAGGATAAATATTCCACTGTTCTAGCGCTAACCCTACCGCAAACCGTCACTATAACTATAATCTTGGTAATAACCCTAGGAGTAGTCCTAACCCTAGTCGTAACCCTAACGCTAATTTCACTGGAATTTAGCTTCAAGCTACCTGTATTGTGGGCGGTTTCTGTTCGCATGAACAGAGGGGAAGGACGGAGGGCATATAAGCGTTTCCTGTCAAATATTTAAATTGCGGCCACCAGGTGCTGCGTTTATGGCTCATTGATGAGGTACTTGACTCCGGTTTTCACACAGTACTTATGAGTGCAAGCTGCTGCACATGCGCACTCGTTGAAATAACTTCAATATGTGTTCATATCTAATGCAGAAAGATGCAATTTAAAGTTTCAATAATCACAAAATGTATCGAAAATTACAGCCTTGCAAAGCCATTTGGAAACCAAACGGCAGAAAGGTAGTTTGGCTTGTGCGTTTGGTAAGTGTATTGAACAATGGGTACATATCAACCCTCCGGGTTAGGCAACTGGCACCCGAAGCATTCGTGATTGGATCTCGGTCCAGAACTAACTACTCGTATACTTCTTTCCAGAAAGCATGACCTTTAGATTATGTTGTCTTTTTATTCCACCAATGTGACCGAAACGCCCTCCTTCACTTCTTTGCAACGTGTTAGCGAAAAGTTAGGCCCCAGTCGTAGGAACTCTTCTGCTGTTCACTGATGTCAAATCGCGGACAGTCCGTGCAGAAGCCAGACTCTAGGATCCTATTCTGATATCAGTTCCACTTGACGGCCTGTATACAGAAAGAAGGGGAATCAAGTGAATGGTTAATTAAACTCTCCTAGGAGGGTTGAATCTATAATATTTTCCAGCGGCAAACTCGATTTTTGATCGTTCAGATTCAGTTGGACGTTGATTGCCTGAATGTTTTTCTGTAAAACCCCTTCTAGAGTATGTTCTGTAAGTAAATGAACATGAATGTGGAGAGGTGGACAAAACTGTGAGGATCACTTATATGGCACCTTATGACAGGATTCGCCTAGAATACCGGTCAATTTTTACCAAATTTCAGGGCAAGTAGGGTTAAGTTTCAGGTAAGGGTAAATTTTAGACTTAAGTTAACTTTTAGGGTAGTCTGGGTTGGATTTACGGTTTAGGTTAGGATAAGTGGTAGTTCTAGCGAAAGGCTTAAGGGTAGGGGCAGTGTTAAAATTATAGATAGGGCTTAGGATTATATGAGAGTTATGACACTGAATGTTTTTTGTCCTGGAATTATTCGCAGGGTCTCCTTTACTACTTGCGCGGGGTGATCCTATTTCCGTGTACGGTCTAGGGTGTTATACAAGTAATCCTTATCCCTTAACCGGTAAGTGATGACTTGTACAGACACCTTAACAGGACATGGGACTAGGAACTGATCACAGTACATGCGGTCTTGTATCAAACTTTGGGGAATTTATGTTTAGCATTAAGGTGAGGGCTAGGGTTACGTTTAGGGTTAGGTTTAAGTCAAGAGTTAAGGTAAGAAATGGGGGTTGGGGTCAGGAGTTTGCTAAGGCTGTATGTGTGGGTTCGTGTTAACCCTGGGATTTCAGGTTTAGGATAGGGCTGAGGTGATAAGTAAGGTTAGAGTTAAGTTTTATGTTAGAGTTAAGACATGAGAATATTAACTCTTCCAGATATTTATCTCAAGGGCGTTCCTTTTCCCATGGGCGGTTTAGGCGACAATACAAGACATCCTTACCCATTAAATCTGTACGCTGGCTCACTGGTCTGTATGGCGTTCATTCGCACTGCACATCTTGGAGACCGTTAGATCACGCAAACGGGAGGTTCATCGCACAGACCACCTGTAGGATAACTAAATTTTAAGAGTCGACACACATGCTGAAACGTGCTATTGGAAATTTATTCAGATGAGCGTGGAAAGCAGAGAATCGCTACGAAAGTGAAGTCTTAAAAGAGCTGGGACCTATGGCAGTAGCGTTGGTTAGGCCTTTTTGCCCTCGCAAACTAATAGCAATCTTCATGATTTCCTGATGTTTTCCTGACCATGTAGGGGTCCGACCAGGATTCTTCACTCGGTAAATCGGGTGGAGCTGCACCACTAGAGGTGTGAAGGCCCAAAAGTTCCGGGAGGAATTGACCCCCAAAAAATTAAAACGAGTGCATGCTTTGGGACGGAGACGAGGTGCCGAAAACTGTTGAGATCAAAATGAAAGTTTCAAAAACCGCAGTCAAAAACTAGTACAGTCTTCTAGAAAATAAAGCACTATTTGAATGGGAAACAAAATTGTTTGTGGGTGAGAGCAAGGTCTCGAGACTTTCGATATCAGCTTGGAGGATTGGACTTGACTCAAAGTACTATGTGCGTAAAAACTAAGTAAGAATTTGAAAGCAGAAGTTTCGCGTTAAGCTATCAGTTGGGCTACGGATATAAAAGCATTTTTAGCTGAAAGGTACTGCTGACTGCGACAGGAGGAACAAAAAATACCTTAGCCCAAACACGGACGAGCAGGAGACACCCGAGGCCGGCTGCTTGGAAGTTTAGCAATTAATGTGCTTATGCCCTGTTAGTTACGACCAGGAATACTGAAGTCACTGAGGACGATGCATTTGGCCACTTTCTCGAAAATTGTCAATCTCCGAACGGGGCATACTTGCAAACGAATCATAGCAAAACAACGCCCCAATATAAATAAAAATGTCAATTGTTTCATTTTCAGCGACAAAATTATCGTTACCTGTTATGGAAGTCAACAAAACCGATCGAAATTCCCCATTTCTACCTTGACGTAACCTTGGAAAAAGATTAAGTTCGCAGGCATTTGCCAGCGAAATAGCTTTTTGATGAGGGAAATTGCAAGAGAACGTCTTTGAACTGATCTTTAGCATATTAGCTGCCGACTTATATTGTTGACATTCATTTTTCTAGGTAATGAAATTTCAGGTGTGGTTGAGTGTACAAATATTACCCAAAAGGCAATCTGTGTTATAAAGAACGTTTGAGAACTCATTACTTCGGTAAATGCTCTTAAGAAATATCTTATTTCAAAAGTTTTGATAAAGACAAAATCAGATCTAAATTTATGGCCAAGCACCTGAAGCCACTGAAAATCATGAAGTATTTCAAGAACAATGTGAAACACATTGTGGCTCGATATCAGAAATATCTTTAAAAAAATGAACAAAGGTAATTACTCTTAATATACATGAAATGGTATGTTTACGATTTTAACTGACAACTCTGTTCATATATTTATTAGCCACAGTTATAACGATTTTTCACGTTTTCGTAATTTACAGTTTTTCTAAAATGTTGGTATTTCTAAACAAAGTAATATTACTTTGCTTGAAGTGTTTATAATAATTTAAAACCTTTGGTACATTCTTTGATGCTGGTTTGCTAGTGATTATCCGTCTTTAGTCAAGCTCAGCATTGTGGATGCGATAGGTCATGCACCATAGATATCTTGACTACAGGGTGGAAAAGAGATGCTCCGTTTTATCCTCGGAATTCTCTGTAAAGCCAAGTTAGATGGAGGCATGAGAAATCGAAAGACTGACCAATAGCTGCTGGCATGACCTGCGCACCTGACTCAGCGGTAAAGAGTTAACTCTGGGTCCTAAGACTGAGCCCCAACCCCAGCACTCCGCAGAGTCGACTGTTTCAGTCTCGCAGAACTTTGTCAGTAACACCTTCCGATTGCTGAATGAAATCGCCATACGACCACATGCATGCGCCCTTTTTAGGTGTTAAATGTTAGATGTTTGCACTCCACCTTCGAACCAAGGGAGGTCATGGGCGACCCTCCTATATGACGTTAAATATGATCTTGGCGGCAAAAAAGTCTCACTGTAAATTGGGGCACATGCACTCATAAGTATTTTAATTCTGGCCATCGCATTAACACAGTCACTAGTAAGACTTGTAAAATGTTAAGCAGAAACCTAACGCTCTAAATACTGAACCATGGGCTCGTAGTATTGCCGTTGAAGATCGGAAATATTGACATTCCTTGATAAACGCTCACCACTCGTTAGTGGGACTCACTTGTCCCGTTCTGCCTTGGGGCTCACTATCGAGCCCTCAAATTAACTGGCAAGGCACCGAACTCGTGGCTGAATGGTTATAAGTCTCCTGCCATATAACAGATGGGATCAGTCGTAAACTTCTTATAGGAAGTTGAACAAGGTCTTGTTCTTTTATAAATGCCGTGCAGGCTACGTCTCTTTTTTGTTTGCTGCATAATATCAAACGTGGCAGAAATACTCTAGATGGCAAGGGATAAATAACCATCTTTGCGCCTAACTCAGCGACCAAGAATGCGTTGCGGGAGTGGATGTAGGGGTACTTTCAACTGTACTTTCGCGCTAATGGGATGTAAAAAGGGCTGTGAATGTGTTTTTCAATCACAGATTCAACCGAAGTGTATTGTGACCCCTGGACTGCAGGTAGGTGACAACAGAGCATGTGCCAGAACACAATTGACAAAGTCCTCTCTAGGAGGGATCGTTTGCAGACCCAGTCTGACGCTTGCGTCAGTTTTCTCTGTCTTCATAAGGACAACAGACGGTGGGTTAACTAAAATTCATTACTTTGGGGCAGTTACAGTCTCTTTAAACGTCACCGACTCTGTTACACTGGTCTGGACGCTTTAAAATATACAAATTAGTTGGTTTTCCAAAATAAATTTTCTTAGAGGGCTCTTATACTTCTAAAACCCTCTGTTACGTGTTCTTCTATAGTGAACTGGGAGAAAAACTCCCAGCATTGTTGTTGCGCACCTAGGTGCTTGTTGTTTGGGGGATACGATTGTGGGAAGTATTTTTTAACTTCGACCTAGGTAAATATAGCCAAACAAAAATACATCTCTATGGGAGGACACTGGAATCTGTGAGTGAGAGCGAGATTTTGTGCTGTAACTGTAATAAAAGTTAATGTTTCAAATGTTCCACATTACACATGTGGCTCTAATACCGAATGGAACTGAAAGATGAAAGCAATGGCCGAGGAGATTCGCGAACGTTCTGGGGTGAAATATGCGAAAGTCTGCTGGCCTGAGGTCTTCGCAGGCAATCTAGGTAGATCCCGCACAATGCACCTACGCTTCCCTCTAAGAGCAGTTTTTAGTGAGTGCATCCAAGCTCATAGAAAGAGGGGGAATACTTGGCGACTTACAGAATTACGCATAATCAGAAATTTTAGAAGTTGTGTCCCGCGGTAAATTGACGACTGTGTGATTGGCCTTTGAGTGCTTATTTTACGCACTTCTTTAATTTAAAGAGTCTGTTGGATGTTCTGTTTTCTATTCTTTATTAGAACAGATTATCTTCCTCTCTGCCGACAAAGAAAATGGATCTTGGAATGGCTATTTCTGGCTCATTGGCCATCAGTGGCCAGCCACGCTGAACCCCAGGTGGTGCACCACTCGAAGCGTGTAATTAAAATTTAATGAGTCAACCTGACAACTTAGGTGTGGAATTGTTAAGCACTGTAGTGTTTCTAGTGTTATAACATAAAACCCTGCTTAAATTATCGAAGAACTCTATTTGTCTGACCCATTCAATAATGAGGATCTAGGCTTGAACGACCTCCTGCAAAAATGAACGACGTCTAACCTATAGGAAGAAACCGAAGAGCTGGTCTAGCTTAGATGCCTTGTGAAGCAAAACACCAGAAGGCGTTATCTACATGAAACTTTATGGCAGGAAACTATGGACTTATCAATGTACTAACTGCAATATTTGTGACATTTGGCCAGAAGCGAAGTCAATTGCGCTGTTGACAGTCGTCATATAAGTTCTGCGGACTAAAAACTTTACTTTTAAGTATCTTCGGAACAGACAATACGTATCCCGATTATTTATGTAAAAAGGTATAAGAAAGGTTTTCCACTAACATCGGAGGTACATGCAGCCAAACGGTTAGAGCTCTTCCGTTTGCCTACCTTGCAACTAAAATTAAGGCGATTTTCACAGGCACTTCACATTTTCACCCAGAAGCCACGGACGAGTTGTGTCGTTGGAACCTAGCAAAAGGCGGCAAACACCGGCCAGGGCAGAACCCGGTCCACCTGACGCGATTTCTTGACCCCCTCTAGTCAAAATTAACCACTAAACACACGTCAGAGCATCTGCCGCACCCTCTCCTCCCTCGACCATCTGGCTCCAAGGGCTCAGGCGCAATGACGGACGGAATTAAGCCGTCCGCCTACGCGTGCCATACATAAGATAGAGAGAGGAATACGCTTTATTTTGAAATATTTGAGCAAAAATGGTTCTTTTTACTGTGAAAGGAGGATAAATTAACAAATTACGCAAGAGTAGGTAAGGTAACATATAAGGTAACATGACGGAAATGGCAATATAGAACGCTGGTATGCCGATGCACGGCAAAAGATTTGTCAAAAGCCTCGACGCGTGGGTAGAGAAGGCTTCGCAGCAATTAGATCAAAACTGTATGGATGAAATGTCAACCGAAATTCGGAAATGCGTTTCCAATTAGTAATTGTAATATTAACTACAATACAACATAATCAGAAGATATTTCAATTACGGCAGTATGCCGGATTTTGATTGAATTCCTTTCCGGTCACTTACATTAATCACATTCTGTTACAATGACTGCTAAATAATATGCATTTTCCATTACTTTTCAAAATCCTTATAAATTCAAATATATTTTATAGAAACCATACATAAAAATATGTTTGTCTTGTAATCCTTTGTAGGAAAGTACGTATTCTTCAAATTCTATACTAAAAGGGCATCATTCGGTTTTAAAAAAAACATTCTAAACTCCAAAATATCTTTGAACTTAACCTGCTGCCAATGACTAGGAAAACTGGTTAGAGCGTTGGACTTCTGATAAATGGGTTGCGGGTTGGATCCATGGGTGGTACACCACCTTAGGACTGGCTGACGACGAGTAATAAGCCAGCAATGGCCATTCCAGTCTCCCTTATCTTTGCCAGCGATAAGCATCGGCCTATTCAACTACTAACCGCTGTGTGGCTGTCGGCGGAGCTAGAGAGTGAGCCTCAAGGAAGAGCGGAACGAGTGACTTCCGTTAGCGATTGGTGAGCGTTCATCAACGAATGCATAGACCAACTGTCATAGGAAACCCTGGTAAAAAGTGCTTTTATGGGTAGTGCAGAACGAGGAAGCAGAAGACAGAAAAGCAATCGAAGAAGGTAAGGGTAATTACCGACTATAAACAAGCTAAGTGGAACCTGTGGGATGTAAGGGAAACGGAAAAGCTATCCATGGGTGAAGGGCAAGGAAATCAGCCTCCCGGATCGGTGCAAGGGAAAGTTAACCTGAAATGGCGTCGAACAGAGCCAAATGGGAACGCAGGTGACAAAAGGACGAAGGTTAAACACGTGAAAATGAAATCACGGACAGGTACTTCGGAGCCAACGTTCTCAGGGGATCCGGCTATTGTGCTTCCACCCACCGGTAGACTGTTTGAACCTGTCAACCAGCCGATGCTGGGATTGGGCGTGGTGAGTTACGCGGCGCGAAGGCCCATGGCCTCGCATGCCACGGCATCACCCACTTATGGAGGTAATCACGGGCTCAGGCTGTCTAAGCGGCCCGAGTAATGTGTCCCGTGAGCCAATCTGTCCCCGCTTTTGTCCTGTCCAGGCTACGGTGGTAACCACTTCCTCTCACTCACTCTCTTCCTCACAAGCGGGCATCGTCTGGTGCCCATAATAATAATAATAATAATAATTTTTGCATTTAATGCCGGTTTACAGGCATTGTCAGATGAAATATTCAGTGAGGATCAGGAGGCTGGCAGTGAAAAAAAATCCTGAATATATATAATTATAAGTGTTTTTCCTATCTTTATGTTATTCAGGAGAAAAAACTGCCGTCTGTAAGGATGATAGCAGTTCAGCTCAGGGAAGGGCTAAAACAATTGCAGTCTGTATGCAGTCTCTCTGTCTTTGCTAGGAACCGGGTTTCTGCCCCAGACAAGAGTGCGGTTGCTTACTGTCTGCCGAAGAAGTCAACGGATGCAGGCTGTAGAAGCGGTGCAGTATCTCTCAAGGTAACACCTGGGATCGGGTTCAGATGCCGCGCACTCCGTCGAACAGGAAAACAGATTCTACCGTGTCGGCGCCCAGAATTCTTGGAAACTGTTCTGAATGCAAAAAAACCGTAATAGTTATCTTAAACAAAGAATAAGATAGATGTCAGCAACACCCGGTATTCCTAGCCGGTCACCCATGCAAGTACCAACCAGGCCCAACGTAGTTTAACTTCGGTGGTCGGACGAGAACCGTTGCGCCTATTGGATTCCTGGCGCTTCCTCTGTCCCCAATAACAAGCGATTCTTTTCCCCCTTAAATTTCCAATCAGGAATAGTTGAAAACTTCGTTCCCCTACACCTAATTTATACTAAGCTGCTGGGCGCTTTTAGTAGAAATGCCACTAGCTCATATAAACCTGTCAATTCAGTTCGCATTTGAGACAGACGTGCCAGATGCGTTCCACTTCATCGAATTGCTTGTAAACAAAAGCCTTGATGGCAGTGTTCGAAGAAGGGTCTATCTTCAGAAAGCTTGGTCCGTACAATACCGCGTGGCCAGAACTTATATGTGGTCGGTTCTTTGGCATACAAAGCATCCATACGGAGCTTGAGTGGATAAAACAAGCCTTCATCAAGATGCCCAGAATTCTGCCCATTTTAACGTAAGAAATATAATAAAAATACCAGCAAAACCCACCATGTTTACAGAGGCACAGAAAAGTCTACTCCATTAAGTTATTTTTCAAGGAGCCTCACCGAATGAGATCCTTTGAGGATGCAGACCATCCTAGCCGACAAAATCCGGATGTTAGTCTTGATCTATCCCAGCTAAAAACGGAGAAGATAAGGACGAGTTGCCCGGTTAGATCATTTCTGAGTACAGTTATACCTGTATTTTCTCCCTTTGAGTATATTTTATTGGTCGCACAGGTCGGCGCCAAATCTAAAGTGTGCTTGAACATGCATAATGAGTAAAAAAGTGAAATGAAGACCTCAAGCAGCGTCGTTGCCGTACTTTTTGTTGATTTCGGGAATCGCGGGACGCCATCGAAGCCTTCCAAGCCATTTACAAGGTCTTACCGAACTCTTCATTAGGGTCTTATTTCAAGTGGACGCAGCAAGTGAACTCTTACGAAGGTGCCTAAGCCAAGATGTGTCAAGCACCTTTCCAGCAGCTGATGCCCATGTACTGGTCTCGACTACTCCCATCCTACATGGAGAGGGCAAGGACAAACTGACAACCCAGTCCACCTTAATGCGCATTTATTCTTTCACCTGCTCCTGTGGGGCAGTATATTGGTCGCACGAGCCGGCGTTTGTCCAAAAGAGTACGAGAACACCTTCCAGTATGGTTAGGAAAGGGACAGGTGAAGAACATATACAGCTCTTTCCTAGCGCAAGTAGTAGACACAGACCATCGTGTTGTGCGAGCCGGCGTTTGTCCCAAAGGACAAGAGAACACCTCCCAGCATGGTTAAGAAAGGGTCAAACAAAGACCATAAATAGCTCTATTCTCACGCATATGGTAGACACGAATCATCATGTAGATGCTACAGAAGCCTTCTGGGTGATGTACAAGGTCCCTCAAGCTATTTAAAATTCCTTAGCCAGCGTTTATTGGCTACGACAGAAGCGGCTACGTAGACCGGTCTTGTGCGCTCAAAAGAATTTTATACAGGCAGCGAAAGTACCAAGACTGAAATCCACCAATTCAGCCGCCCGCATCTAATTACTTATCCCGCTGGCCGCCATCCCTCTGACGATGCTCAGAAGACGGACCGCAACCATGCCCTGGCAACCGTAAGATTTGTTCTACTTACCCTCATATTTGATCTAGTGACAGACCTGACGAGAATTTATAGAAAGATAATGTATGCTCGCCAAACTGCCTTTTGAATTTTTCAATGGGCATTTTCGCAACTCTTACCCAACTGCCCGAAACTATTGGAATATCACCTACTTACAACATCCGAATAGCCCGCAATCAGGTTACGCAAGCTGATCCTGTGTGCATATAAGAACTTCTTGCAGGCCCAGCATTCGGCCTGAATGAGAGCCAACACTTCTACTAACTGCTTGCAATTTTCCTCGTCCCCCACACCCACCCCACCCCCCACGACAGTGCTCATCTCGGCCCTCCCCTGCCCACATGTCGCATCCTACACTTAATTGGTGACGCTAAATGACTCGAATTCGCCCCCACGAAATAGTCCTCACACTTTGCATGTAAAGGTGACCCCAACCCAAACTCTTGAAGTTTTCGCATGTTTTTCTTCACTCAGCAGCCAGTGTATTGGCAGGACAAAAGTGGATTGCAGGAAAAGTATACCTGTTAATCAGAATTTTCGTACACTTAAGAAACAAGGCCTGACGACTGTCACGAGGGTGTAAACGAATTTAGTTTTCGTTACCTGTAGTGCCTTGAAATGCATCGTTCTATGGTAAACCCCGCATTCTCCAGCCCTCTTGACCCATGACAAATGAACAGTACGTGTTTATCCATCAAGCAGTTAGACCTTGCTTTCATTCTCGACAAGAAAATGGTCGGGCTACCTGCAACTTCCACCTCCATCTCCCTTCCTGATAGTGGCCTCACGTGATACATGCGCCAGAGAAATGGTTAGGCGCCGTCAAACCGGCCTCCCGTTGCACCCCCAACGCGTCTAGCGATCCTGTGGAATTTGCGCTGGACGGTTACGTCCACCTCTATTTTAAAAATAACTTTGCCCCCACAAACGTGTGAAAGACTCGCCATTTGGGCACAGTAAAAGGCAGTAATGTAAATTGCGGAAGAAACTGAAGATGGCCATGCGGGATCTTTGCAGAAAATCAGGTCGCAATACTTATTTTATCCCGAGCAGAACATGGTAGCATCTTGCCCTGAATGAACCAGTTGTTAAACACGATACATGGTTTACTTTGGATGTAGAATGTAACTTTGTCGAAATCTTTGACATTTATGAGGTAATACGAACACTAGAGTTGCTAGGCCGATTATTGCGCAAGACATTTGGTCGAATATTTTGGTTTTTTCATAGTAATGGCTGCAGATACGTTCTATGAGCTCTCGTGTTGCAACCCAGTCCCTGGGTTACAAAGAAATTCTTGTTAAAACTTACGGCTATCTTACCATAAAATGCAGTTACTTTGTGACCTGGATGGAGCTTGAAATAAGGTTTTCTTAATATGCAGTCTGCCTGTCCTATCATCTATCTCTTCAGATTTTCCCCCACCGCTTATGATTCATTCCGGTCAAAGGAAACCCACTGTAATGAACCAGCGCTAAGCCTTAATGTTGCATTCTGATATGATTAAAAACTGTAATCCGCCAAATTGAGGCAGCTGTAAACGTGAATGCGAATAATTCTCTATAGGCAACTGAATCTAGCGAGTTATCGACATTTCGACTACTCCCCATCTGGTTAAAAGGTTTTGACATGGATTTGCAGTCGTCGTAATTGCATCATGCTCGTCACTGTCAAGCATTTATTTTTATCCTCTGTTCACTAATGACATAGGAGTTGCAAATGCTGGTGCATCTCCTATTTTTATTACAAATTGCCGTTTTTGGCAATACATATGTGCAACTAGAACCGATGTACTTTTCCTATCAGTTTTACACAAACTGCTCACAATAACAGACTCTCTGACAGGGATGCGTCCACACTTTGTAGCGTTAACCGAACAGGAGATCTCCAAGGGGCAGTTAAGAAGAATAAGAAGACGTGATCGCTGGAACATGAAATTTATTTGTCTGATGTTTCGGGTTCTTACGCGAACGCATCCTCAGAGGCCAAGCCAAAAGGCAAAACGGAAATGCCACTGGCTGCTTTGAAATCAGGACTGATCAGTGAACGCCCATGTCATGGGACTTCGGATATCTCCAGTCCTAGCTGATGGGTCAAGCCCAGAAGAATGTTTAACATTAGAGATGCCTACTGACCAACTGAATCCCGTTCAAATCGCAGGCGCCGGTCTGTGGTGACGACCACAGCCAAGCCAGTAATAGCCATTTCAGCGCTGTTCGTATTAACCGGTAATATTTCTACATTACCTGTAATTAAAAGATGAACTTCCTAAGCAGCATGCTTTTTTGTTAGCTTCCGTTAAATTTAAACTGACACTGGTGCGGTAAAACATTTTAGGTAAGGATGACTTGTATGGCTGTCTGATGAGGACACTTCCCGCCAACTTAAGATAGGTAGTCTTGCGATAAATTTTGTGAATTTTTAAAATCCCTGTGGCTTAACACGAACAATAACCCTAAAATAAATCTCAATTTTAATCCTACCCTCAACCAAAATACTACAGTTACCACAAACGTAAAACCTAACAATTTAATATACTCTGGACACTAACCTTAAATCTAACCCTCAATTTAGCCCTAACCTCCATTTAAATCGTAAACCTATGACCCCCGGCATTGGACACAAAGCCACATACGTTGCTGTTGTTTCCTACTCCCGCGTCCTGATTAGGCGGCCATACAAGTCATCCTTGTGAAATTTTGTTTCAGTCGGAAAATTGCGACCTCTGGTGACAAGCAAAGTCAATTTCTTTGATCATTCAGGCAGTTATTTTACCACTTCAAATTGTCCCGCACGTTTAAAAACTTGTATACCTATGTACCTTCACTAGAAGCAGTCGAACACAGCTTCCTCGACATGTTAGTTCACACTTTGATAGGAATTTCCGATTTTCGAGTGCTCGATCTAACAATTGGTCAGGACAATCAACGTATTTCTGTTGACTTAAGGTAGAAATTTACAACATTGACAGTTTCAGTCGAGGAGTGAGTATCATTTAAGAAGGGCATAACTGTATCGGTACTCCTGTTTCTAGTAAATTTTATCGGTTGACCTCTACTGCGTGAGTCAGAACTGATCTCCTCTATAAAAACAAAAAATAAATGAACGTGGAAATAAACTACGAAAAAATGAATAAAAGTCGCGAATGCCATCAAGTTTTCGGGATTATTTTGTTTATTGTTTCATTTGGGTTAAGTATACATCTAATTTTTATTGCTTAGTTCATCTGTCATTGGGTTCGTATACTAAATGAAGAGATTTAATTCTAGAACGGTTTCGTTTTCTATCTTAGAATATTTAGGTCAAAACGCATACCATGGCAAAAAAACTGCGAATTTAGATTAAAGTATGAAATTCAGATGTTTTGATCATAAAAGTCAGCAGGTCAGACACAGGAAATTGAAGCAATTTAGAGGTCAAACGCCGGAACTTTAAGTGCATTTTTAACCACACCAGTGTGACGTGGTAAAACATTAGACAGCACAGTAAATGACTAAAATTGTCAGCTTTAAGCTTTTTTATACGTACCGTTAATGGGCACAAATCGCTGATTCCCGTAAGCTGTCAACAAAGCAGAAAGTGAGACATCCGTCAAAGCTTGGAAAGGTTCAAGTTTTTCTCAATATATTTATTCATATGGAAACTAAGCTTCCCTTACTTTCTGCACAGTAGCATTCCGACTATTCAATAAACAAGTTTTTGGCCATATGTTTAAGCTAAGCTGCGTAAAAAGTCACTCCTTCTGCGCATTGCAAAGGAAACAACGTTAAGTGAAAATTGTGTATTTGTAAGGACATAATATTTCCTCTCCCAAAACGTTACGTCAATAGGAAAGTTTTTGTGGAGCTGGTATGAGACTTAATGACACCATGCAACCTGAGCATTCTAGGACTAGGTACGGAATTACTCAAATTTTTTCTTGGTTAAGTGAACAGCCTAGAGTTTTGAAAATTATGGCAGAATCAAATGAATGCGCGTTCTAAAAAATGCAGGCAGCTGACCACACGGGAATGGGGCTCACCGATCTATTTTCAGTGCGAGACGGAATGCAGACGGTTCCTCTTTGGTAGACTAACATGACCAATAAAGATAAGGGAGACTGTAGTGTCCATTTCAGACTTGTTAGCCAACATCAGCCAGCCATAACTGACCCCAGAATTTTGCAACTTCAGGGGTTCTGGAAGGGTGCACTGACTAGTGGTCAGTTCTACCTTATTATTTGTTTTCAGTCCCAGTTATACGCCAACCCCAGGAACCGGTGTGACAGACGTTTGAAGCCGAGTCATTTGATCATTGGACAAGGCTCTCACCACTGCAGTGTGAGCGTATATCATGTCGGTCGACATGACTACCGTTGGGTGAGATGGGAGTAACGTGAACTTGCAATGACATATGCTTGCTCGATAGTCGTGAACACAGTCTTAAAGCTTGGATGCGTCAGTCGTTTCATTATTCCTTAAATTTTTGCTACATTTATCAATTATTCCTTCTGGTGTCCCGGCGATTGTTTGCGTAGGCAGTACTATAATTTTAGAGTTGTTAACTAAAAACACTTTAGTTAAAGGTACAAGATTGCTCCCAAACTGAAACTTTTGTGTAAATTATAACTACTGTAGCCTAGATAAGCTGGCCAAACTTAGAAACTGCTTTAAGCAATTTTAATTTTCCATACTAAATTACTTTATAAATGTAGCTATTTTTTCTGCATAGCTTGTCTCCCCGTAAAAGTCTGGTGGCCAATCACAGCCAGTGATTATTTTATCGTCGCACAGCCCTCTGCTACCATTGAGCAGTTAACTTCCCCAAAACTGAAAACATTTGATTGCTGGTGACCGCGAGATAATTCACCTCATCACTTGCTGCCGTCTGTTGGTTTGCTGTTTGCGCAGCCGCTTCCCCCACAAGAGAATAAGCGCAAATCCCTCCTACTAACTAACTTGCCAACTTGTAGGAGACGCGTAATTTTTAAAGGTTGATAGATGCCAGGCAAAAGTATCCAGGCAAGAGATAAGCTGACCTCGTCAGGCTAAACTAACTGGTTTACAACTATTCCTAAAAGGGCTTTAGAAGGTGAAGTAAGCATTAGCTATGTAACAAGTTCGGCTGCAGCATTGCAGATAACGGGAAGAGTTGCACCAACGTCGTATTATAGCCCGTACGAAAAGTACAAAGTACAAAAGGGAAATTTTTCAGCCAAACAACCTGAACAGGCGCTTAAAGTCAAATAACTTTTTATTTTTTTTATCTTGCAACTTTATTTAGATAAGTGGACGTTTATTGACATAAGCAGCCTCAGTTTTAAAGGATTGCTTAAGTTCCAGTCCATGTTTTCACCATGAGGTGAGGTGTCTAAACGGCAAACCTCAGGAAATGTGACCTCGAACTGTAAAATTTCATTTTGCAAAATATGCCAACTATGCAGTATGTTCTTTTAGCCTACAGATTCTTGTTTTTGCTTTATTTTACTGAAATAAAAGGTCCAGAATGAAAGCACATGTTGTGCCGTAATGGTATTTCTAGTTTGATGAACATATTATACACGTATTTCTGCAACTGAAATTCCTCCGAATAGGCAAGGTTCTCACTGATAACCTTAAGGACCTTAGCAATTGTGTCTTCTGCCCAGAAAAATGACGGTAGTTAAGATAGGAGAAGCCGCAATATACTCAGGAACACAGCGTTTTTTCTGATTTAAAAAAGTTCGGTTTGCTAATTGGTCAAACTTCGTATCCTAACGCCCAACAATACTTGCACATTACATGTGCAAAATGGTAGATTAAGTCTCTACAGAAACGGCCGTTCTTTGTTTTTAAGTACGATAAGGCCAAAGTAAAACAAATTGGCAATTTATAAACATTTATATGCGTCAAACGCAGTTTGACGCATAGTTTGCTCTGACGGAACACTCAGTTATTTAAATATCTTAATGTCTGCCGTGCATACCTATAGAGATTTAAAAAATCAAATAAGTAAAATGAATCCAAATAGAGGATGACAGCCTGTCTACACGGTCATTCCAAGATAATTAACATTTGCAGAAAGAAAAACACCAGTATTTAGCGAGAAAAGTGAGTCACATCTACACTTATTAATATTTTTTGTAGCCTTAATTTCACGAAGCCGAAAAACCGGACACATTCGTTGCTAAATACGTGAGCAAAACAATTTAAAAGAAAACATACTAAAAGGCAATTTTAGAGAGAGAGAGAGAGAGAGAGAGATGCGGTTTTATTGTTTGAAGTATCATTCAAAATTTTTCAGCTAAAAATATAAAATGGCTCCATTCACTAAGATAAAGAGGATAAGTAAAGCATAAATATGCAAGAATCAAAAGTCAA
>WEDG01001249.1:0-27106 GCA_017591395.1 Schistocephalus solidus
TATGCGCTTCTGTGACGACATCATTTTATCGAACTGCTACCAAAACGTATTATGATATCTTTGCCAAGTTGTGCAATACAAATAGTAGTATCGGCGCCAAAATGCTGGTTCGCAGTGGTTGGAAGCCTTTTCCAGTTATTGTAGGACCAATTTTGGCAACTAGTCCGGTTATTGGGGAGCCCACGAGTGCTCCTTTGATTTGTTCATCTGTTCTATCATTGAGGGTGAAAAATGTTCTTTGGCGAGAAAGCAAAGTGTTGCAGTAAATGTTCCATTTTAGTGGCTCCACGTTTCGTCGCACTCTTTTGGGAACATTGGCATAGCACATCGCGCGGTCAAGTCCCTACCGGGATGTACGTGAATAGTGAGACAAACTCGAGGAATACCACGCTTTGTTCTGAAGATCGAGATTGTCCAACTGCCGATAAGGAATGAGAGGCAAACGGATTATCATCTCAGAATCCCTCTAGGAGAAATTTGAGTTTTCGGGCCGGCACCACCCTTCCGTGGAGCATATGGTGGATATCGTCGAAATTGACGGGTGAACTATCGAGTGCGGCCTTGGATTGATCAACAGTTAATCAGAATTTTAGTGCATCCAGCTCACGCCCCATCACCTCGGGCGCCTTAGACCAATGTCAGGACAAGGTCCAGGGAACCGAAAAGAGGGCGCTGTGACTGACAAGGTCAAATACATCGTCTACGCCTGCCACACACAAGCCGGTCACCCCGCCATACACAATCAACGTCATTTTAAGTGCTAGTTCAGATGTCTTGCAAGGACAATATCACAGACGTCGCATTAGGAGGAAACCATTACAGTCTAATATTTAGTTCTGAGACGGCCCGCGCTATCTTATCGGTTGGCATGCCTCTATGGCACGGCTCTCAGGGCGTTCTGGTAGACTTTCAGTGGGTCAGATTGATTATAGTGTAGCATGTACTGACTTGCTAAGAACATCGCTTTCTGACACGGTGCGATTATGCGTGTCACACACGATTCGGTTGTCACTTCATGTACGAGTCTACACCAGATGGAAAGCTTTGCAATAAAGTAAAATGGTAATGTTCGAACCTTCTGCGTTTCCATTCAAGCCGGCGTTAAAACGTGTTACGCCTGCTTCCTGCATTAATTATTTAGTGTACGTGTATGCGCTTGTTTCGGAGTAGGTTTGTGTGTGCGCGCAGGTAGGACAGGTTTATGTGAAGTGGTGTGGACCGTGCTCTTTTAACGAAACTTTCCATAGATGCACATATGGGCAAATAGATCCATGCAGTGACCGAATGTCCTGAGGTAGTGAGGACAAGTGAGGCGAGAGGAAGGATTTTATGTTGGGTATCTTGAAACTCGTTTGCCAATCCCCGTGCGATGGACACGGATGTGAGCGATCAGGCCGGAGCACGATGTGAAGTGCATCGGGAAGTGATAACGAAGCTAGGTGGCGGTGGTCGTTAATTTGAGCGGGTTCTCGTGGTGATTACTAGGAGGATTTGAGTACGATGGCAAAACTACCGACACCTTATACACCCTGTTCACGTTAAACTTTCTAAAGACCGAGACTTACTTTGCTGGTAGCATGTGTTCGCGAGAACCCGCTAAGTATCAATCGACAGGAACGCGGAGAATTTTGATCAAATACTGTATTGTGCCAAGACACGGAGAGGATATAAGGAGATGAGGGTTCCATATAAAAGGTGTTTATTTGGTAAACATCTTTTTCAGTTCCTCAATACTCAGTTCACCGCTCTTATCAGTGTCGAGGCTATCAAAGAGTGCTCGAATGCTAGCCTCATCAGCTTTGCCAGGCTCAGATTTCTTCAACATGGCTGCCCTAAATTCTTCGTAACTGATTTCTCCCGATTTGTCTGTGTCCATCTCGGTGAACATCGCCAGCGTCTTTTGATCAATCTGTGGAAGGCTAGCAAAAATACGAGTCATTAGCCTCCAGGAGCAATATTTAAAACCTTCTCTTCAGATGCAAACTTTGCATGGAAGTTTCTATGTCACAAATGAAAGCTCATGTACGTCTCACATTCCTCAAAGCTTGTTGTTAACCTATAGGATCGCTCGTAAATCGCAAGAAATTAAAAAATGAATGTATATTAAGCTAGTTAACAAAATGTGTTTTTTTATAATTGGAACACGTAGAGTATCACGAAGCTCTACAATTCCTGCATATAATGCGCATCATAGTGGAGAAGGCTTTGAAATTAATGAATCCAGCCCAGTTAATTTAATTTCAAATAACATTGAGCAAGATAGAATATTGTGTTCTGAGATTTAATTTGGTAAACGTATTTCAACGCAATTGCACTAACCTCATGATTTTTCAGCTGCTAATCTAAAATTAAAACAGGAAAATGAAAGGAATCTTTCTAATGACATCACTGCGGAAAAATTACCAAAAAATATATAAGATGAAACAAGAATTGACGGGATTGCAGGACGTTCATTTGAATAATCGGCCGAAAAGCCGAAATTCTAAAAGAAATATCTGTTTGTGACTGGCGGTTTAGGACGAATTTTGGAAAATGGGGTTATGTATGTATTTGCTGGTAACCATTCCTTTAGTATTTTCGAAAACATTGGCGCTAACTCTTAATTTCATTTGCATCTTATTAAGAGTTTAAAAAAGAACTACCTGCCAACTCAGTATTCACAACTTCTCACGCACCTGAGTTCGACAGGGTTTCTTACTAACTGCCATCTCCGACTCTGTCGTTTTTATATCAGCAAATCTCCAATGAGCCACCGGGGTTGATAGAGCCACAGTTCGCATTGGTAAATTAAAGATCACGTGCACCATACACACGTTGGTGAGGCGCTGCGCACTCAATTGCCGGCAGTTTACAGTTTGACCACATTCCTTTGCCCGGGTATTTATGTGCAGCATGCATTGTTCGCTAGAACTAGCCGGAGATGGAGTAAACCAGTCCGCTAGTTAAAAGGTGGCGGTGCGGTGAATGAACTGCGAAAATAATTATGCCCTGGGCATCATCAAATGATATTACTTACGTCATATCACCATATGACGAAAAGGTTTTGAAACAGTAATATTTTCAGATGGTCAGGCTTATGCTTTAATTTGGTCGTAGTATAGGAGTCATAAAAATCTACGACATACACAACAATAAACGAACTATATCACACTAGGCAGTGTAGGCTATCTAGAAGGTGGCTAGGAATACACTTGAAAAAGGGAGCGTAAATGCATGCACCTTTATTGAACCCTACCGAGGTTTACGCGTGGGTAAGAGAACACTTGGGGCCCCGCATACTGCGATGGTAGTCCAAAATGGACGAACAGAAATTAAACTTTATGCGATGTGTAAGGAGATTGGTCAGTCCTGCTATTGAACATACCTTACCAGCTTGAAATATTCCCAACGCTTTTTATATGACACTAAATTACTGTAGCTGGAATGCATTTATTACGAAACTTAGATTTTTTCTTATTCAAAGAATGTTTTTCGTAAAGAAAATCCTAGAAAGAGTCTTCTAGCTTTATTAAATATCTACCGATTTGAAACTAAGCTGCATTGAGCATAATTAAGTTTGGCATAAGATATATTCGGACACATTCTAAATAAAATATACCAATCATCATAATTTTGTTTTCGGTCGATATGTTCCTCCAAGCTTTAGAAACCCAAAGATTCTTGGAGTGAAATTGTTGTTCGCATCGTATTTTTCTCAATTTTATACATTAATTCAACCGGTTTTTGTCCCGCGTTGATTTCTCATTCTATTTAATAAATTTCGGTTGAAGAAAATTTTGATATCACCGCCTCAAATCTTGGGTCAATAATTCAGCAGAGTACTTTTATTATGGACTTTTGTTTCCGACTCTATCCTTTCATTCTACCTGCAATTCAGATGTAAGAGCATTTACAAAAATACATTGGTGTCCATTACCATCCTCGATTGAAAATACTGAAACATGTTGTCTGACAAGGAGACCTTGTTCTACCTTAACGCTTCCTCGATAGCATTGAAGGTACTGCCATGTTTTGGAATGTAGATTCCTTTACTGATTTTACTAAATAGTCTTCTGCAGTTTGTCTATACACGTTGAACGGCACATGTTCTCTTAAAAAAGAGATCAAGTCACCGTCAAAGTTACATGTCTATCACTTGCAAAATGCTCAGACATTTCATTTATTAACATTGACGTGAAGGAGATGAGGGCTGTTGCAAATAGCCTATACAGTTCACAGCACACCACTGCGGTTGAGGTTTGGTAAAGATCGTGCTCATTAATTATTTCAGTATTCCAGATTCCTATCACCATCATTCAGTTCAATTTTAATTTGCAGGACAAACGAATCGAGCAGAGGTGTTACGTCTCCCTTCTTCTATATTATCGATTTTTTGATGCTATCGCATTTAGAAAAGAGCCCCAAAACATCTGGGCTCTTACCACCGGTAGTCCAGTTAATTTATGATGAGCACTTTTATATTTTCTTGTAATTTACTTAGTATTGTTGAACAATAGACTGATGCCATTTTCGTTTGCACAATATTTTTGGCACAGCATGACTTCCATTAGTTCGTTATTGACTGCCTGATTTGTCGTAACGATTTTAAATGTTATCCTGTTTTATCGCTGCAAAAAATGCACGTAAACTAAAAGCCTTAAGGATACTAGATGATCTTAAAAGTTAAGTGAAAGATTCAGTAAAAGAAAAGACCGCTCCCGAAGATATAATCTCAGAAAATCCGTATGAACCAAAGAATTAAGATTTTTATCAGCGTACGCCGGACATGTCCGTCTCGAAATTCAGACGGCTACGAAAACGTGGATGAAAAATATTTGACAAAGGAGAATGTAGCCGGTCGATGGTTCAACAATACTAAGTAAATTACAAGAAAATATAAAAGTGCTCATCATAAATTAACTGGACTACCGGTGGTAAGAGCCCAGATGTTTTGGGGCTCTTTTCTAAATGCGATAGCATCAAAAAATCGATAATATAGAAAAAGGGAGACGTAACACCTCTGCTCGATTCGTTTGTCCTGCAAATTAAAATTGAACTGAATGATGGTGATAGGAATCCTGGAATACTGAAATAATTAATGAGCACGATCTTTACCAAACCTCAACCGCAGTGGTGTGCTGTGAACTGTATAGGCTATTAGCAACAGCCCTCAGCTCCTTCACGTCAATGTTAATAAATGAAATTTCTGACTATTTTGAAAGCGATGGACCTGTAACTTTGACGGTGAACGGATCGTCCTTTAAGAGAATATGTGCAGTCCAACGTGTATAAACAAACTGCAGAAGATTATTTAGTTATGACAGGAAAGGAATCTATATTCCAAAACATGGTGGTGCCTTCAATGCTATCGAGGAAGCCTTAAGGTTGATCAAGGTCTCCTCGTCAGACAACATTTTTCACTATTTTCAATCGAGGATGGCAGTGGTTACCAATGTATTTTTTGTAAATGCTCTTCCAGCAGAATTGCAGGTTAAATAAAAGAACAGGATCGGAAACAAAAGTCCATAGCTGTTGCTCCGAGAGGCTAACGTCCTGTATTTTTACTAGACTTCCCCAAATTGATCAAAGGACGTTGAAGACCTTCATCGAGATGGACACCGACAACTTGTGAAAAATCCGTTATAACGAATTTAGGGCAGCCATTTTGAAGAATACTGAACCTGGCAAAGCCAATGAACCAGCATTCGAGCCCTCTTCGATAGCCTCGACAATGATACGAGTGGTGACCTGAGTATTGAGGAAATGAAAAAAATGTTTGCCATATAAATATCTTTTATATGAAACCCTCGTCTCTTTATATACTACCCGTGTTTTGGCACAATAAGACTTTTTCTAAAATTCTCCACGTTTGTTGTCCATGGATATGTTACGGGTGCTGGTGATCGCATGCCATCAACAAAACAAGGCTCGGTAGTTAGAAAGTTTACCATGAGCATTGAGTATAATAAGTCGGCAGTTTTGCTGTTGGTCTCCAACTATCAACCCCACCACCTGTGCTAACTTTTCTTCATTCAGAGTTACGTATGTTGGATCATTCTGCTGTGCCTATAGTGTCACCGTATTCATGTCTAGTAATAACACGAAACAGTTTTGCACTTATTGTTTCTCCTCTCTTCTGTTAGCATAGTTCAGTTTGTTCATGTAAATCGAAAATGCCAAATTTTGCCTTTTTGTGACTCACATAGCTGTCTCTATTACCACATGAGTAAAAATCGTGACCTTCACCGCCGTATGCACCATCGTTGGCGTTATTTTCGTTATCTTCGTCGGGGTCGTCGTCATCAACATCTTATGCATCATCATCATCATCATCATCATCATCATCATCATCATCATCATCATCATCATCATCATCATCATCATCATCATCATCATCATCATCATCATCATCATCATCATCATCATCATCATCATCATCATCATCATCATCATCATCATCATCATCATCATCATCATCATCATCATCATCATCATCATCATCATCATCATCATCACCATCATCATCATCATCATCATCATCATCATCATCATCATCATCATCATCATCATCATCATCATCATCATCATCATCATCATCATCATCATCATCATCATCATCATCATCATCATCATCATCATCATCATCATCATCATCATCATCATCATCATCATCATCATCATCATCATCATCAATCATCATCATCATCATCATCATCATCATCATCATCATCATCATCATCATCATCATCATCATCATCATCATCATCATCATCATCATCATCATCATCATCATCATCATCATCATCATCATCATCTATCATCATCATCATCATCATCATCATCATCATCATCATCATCATCATCATCATCATCATCATCATCATCATCATCATCATCATCATCATCATCATCATCATCATCATCATCATCATCATCATCATCATCATCATCATCGTACATCATCATCATCATCATCATCATCATCATCATCATCATCATCATCATCATCATCATCATCATCATCATGTCATCCATCATCATCATCATCATCATCACCACCACACCACCACCACCACCACCATCAGCATCATCATCATCATCATCATCATCATCATCATCATCATCATCATCATCATCATCATCATCATCGTATCATCATCATCATCATCATCATCATCATCATCATCATCATCATCATCATCATCATCATCATCATCATCATCATCATCATCATCATCATCATCATCATCATCATCATCATCATCATCATCATCATCATCATCATCATCATCATCATCATCATCATCATCATCATCATCATCATCATCATCATCATCATCATCATCATCATCATCATCACCACCACCACCACCACCACCACCATCAGCATCCTCATCATGTTCAGCTGCAGCAGCAGCAGCGTCACCAGGTGCAGCAATGCCAGTATTCCAAACTTGTAATAGCTCTTTCGGAGCAAAGCTTTTTGGCCTGATTCAAAATGTTTATAGGGATTTTGAGTTGCGGCTTGAACGCGTAATATTCCTGAACTCTCAGCATGCAATCATTCATATACATAGTTTGCATTATTTGCCATACTGACAGGACAAATACAAGCTAAAAGCCTTAACGAATTTGTTTCAGCGATTTTATGTCTTTGCATGATGTAGATGTGAGCAATTTGGCCAATCAATGGGCTCTTCAAACTCATCTTTATATAGGCAGTCTAAAGGCCTCGGTGAACCTGAAAGCGTGCCATTATAAGTTCTCCTTAAAACCTTCAATTATGTGGCCCCTAATTAGTTTAAAGTTTGATTGGTCTTGGGGATAAGCGAAGGCCAGTATGTCGGGATCAGCCGCCCTTCAGCTCGGTGGGGGCGAAGTCCATACCTTGCTACTTAATTTCATTCAGTAGAAGTGTTTTGTCGATATAAAATGTCATCCTGGTGGTCTTATGGAATTAGTTAAATATTGTAAAAGCCAAGCAAATGCAGTAAGAATTACTGGCTAAGCTGTACTGTAAAACATCAAGCTTGTGCAAAACCAAAGCTGGCTTCTTTCCTTCTTTGCATAATGAAGGCCACTCGGACCGCGTGGACAGCCCAATGTGTGTTTTGTGTGGAGTGGCTGACTGGCGGACTGAGAGTCAGGCTGCAATGGCTCCTTCTTAATGTGGCCTTTATGACACTTCCACTCAGTGGGATCTGAGCCAGGTGTGGTGGTACGCAAAGGAGTGGCTCCGGCCGCGCCGGCCACCTGCGTTCTCTCCTGCCTCCGGTCTTATTGACTTTGGCATGACACCGGGTTAAGGTGGATGAGGAGAAGAGTGTGCGGTAACGTTAAGCGCCGCGGTTGGAAGGTTGCCAACTGACAATTACACTTAGACCTCGCAGTTAGTCCAATGTGTGTTGTGTGAAGTGGCTGACTGGTGGTCTGAGAGTCAGGCTGCGATGGCTTCTTCTTAACGTGACCTATGGCTATCTCACACATGTGAGATGTAAGCCGTTTAACCCCCTGTTGTGTGAAATCCTAGAGCTTGAGGTTGGGGGCCAGATCGTGTACGTAGTACACGTAGAGGAGGTCACCAGCAGCTGCGCCCACTTCCCGCATCAGACAACTGACCGGCTCGGACAGCGGTTTGACTGTGGGGGTGGGGGAGAGAGTGAGGTCGACAGCTCAGCGCATGTTCCTCACTATAAAAAATCTGACGCGCTTGAAACTATCACGGTGCGCTAAAAGCCGTGGCTTGGAAGGTTGCCAACTGACGGGATAACTCGGACCATGTGGTTAGCCCAATGTGCGTTTTGTGTGGAGTGGCTGACTGGCGGACTGAGAGTCAGGCTGCAATGGCTCCTTCTTAATGTGGCGTTTATGGCACTCCCACTTCGTGGGATCCAAGCCGGGTGTGGTGGTACACCCAGGGGTGGCTCCGGCTGCGCCGGCCACCTGCGTCCTCTCCCGCCTCCGGTCTTCTTGACTCTGTCATGACATTGGGTTCAGGTGTGAGAGGAGGTGAGAGTGCGGTAGCTGCAGCGCAAGGCTACTATCTCTTAAAACTAATTAACTTGCAACTCACCGTCCCTGCACCACCCTTCCATGGTGGACATCGTCGGACTATGAAGGTCGAACTGTCGTAATAGGGTAAAGCGGCAATGCGAGAAGGGGAGTTTAGAGGACAGCAAATGGTGGTAACACGTTGTTAAGGGAAAGACTTTTGTATGCGCACCGTCACCGTTCATGTGAGCTGGCTTTTTAGCACTTAATTAGCCCGTATTATTCGATGATCTACACCACAACCTCAACCTAAACTCAAATCATAACCCAATCCAGTATATTCTTCTAGTGTTAGCATTCATTGCCGGGTAAGTGTGGTCCCATAATAGTTCCTTGCCAGCGTACATTCACCGCGTTCGCGTTTTACAGTATCTGTGTACTATTTACAGCTTTCTAAAGTTGCAATGTTGCCCGTATTCCTGCGTCGGCACCACGGACTACAGATATACTCCCCCTCCCTGTTGCAGGTGATCTTACGCCTCAGTTTAAGGGGAGGGGGCATATATCCAATTCCTACAGAAAGTAATGGCATCTTTTTAGTCACTCTATTTTTGCCTTGCATATTTTTATCATCGAAAATGATCTTTCAGCTCCAAATTGATTGTCTGATATGCAGGGGTTCTTCACAGTCACCCAAATTTTTAATGAGCCACGAGGCGTCTGTGAAAATGTCCATTGAAACCTGGCTATATTACCTTTCAACATGAAGCTGCACCGAATCCTGTGACCTGGCAAATAAAACTGAAGGCACCTTACTTGCCTTAGCAAAGTTCTTTAGGCTCAATTCCAATCCATTTGATAGACAGTGCTGGTTTGCTAAACATTATTAACAGTAGCGGTTCTATTCTTCTGGAAGTAAACGAAGAAATCATTCAGTTTAATTTTACCCACCATTTCACACCATTGGCTACCAATCCTACTTAACTTCAGATTCTTGTGCCGTGTACGTGAACCCTAGATATCCCCTTAACGTCGGTTTTGATGCCAATGGCAGTTGCTGGTTTGACGCTTTCCAAGGGACAAATTTCTGTTGCTGGAGTTCACTTTGTATAATATTATGATATACCATAAAATCCTACTAAGGGAATTCGATGGTGCCCATCCAATTAAACGGAAGCCTTCTATCGGCGAGTGAACTTTGAGTGGCAAGTGCAAGAACCAAAGTATGGTAAGGTTGAAGTGATGCGAATGAATAATTGTGTCTAGATTTGAGGGACACCATCTGTTGAGGAGTTAAGTAGAGCCTGATACAAAGTGGGGGTCATTGTTTCGGTTTTCAATCGATATGAATTTCTTCAAGGTAGAGGGTGGTGGTTCAATTTTAAAGTATTTACATACCTGAGGAAGATTCATAATCCACCGAGCATCTGGAAATCTTATAGATGCAGAATGAAACGGTCATCTGGACATATTATAGAGTATTCTTCTCGATAGCCCAGCGCTGAGTTGCCTGTGGTTCGCACCTTTGGAATTTAAACTGCCACACATTTCGTTGCAATCAATCTAGATAAATATACATGTGCAAAACTCTGAACAAGACTATTTTCAAACGTAACTATACGTTTTCTGCTTTATTCACTCGTTTAAATGCATGAACAGGCTCCCTTTACATTTAAAACTTCAGTTTACTCAACTAGGTCGATTTTTCACATTTTCGTAATCCGTACCTTTTCTAAAAAATGTTATTTCTGGACAAGGTAATATTAATTTGTAAATCACAATAAGCCTTATTTTTCTTACGATAAATTCTTCATTGAATTAAAACTTTAATGGACGCAGTGTGCGCTTATTTCGCGTAACCAGCCGTAACTCATGAAATCCATAAGCTTTCAAGAGTATAGGACAGCTACTGTATTTGTCGACCAACGGTTCACCACGACATGACGTTTAGTAAATAAAGATGGTTTGAATAAAAGCCAAGGGTAATTGGCGAATCAAGAAACCCTCTAACTGAAAGAAGCGAAGAAGCGAGTTCCAGGATGCAGTTCAGGGGGGGGGGGTGGAAGACGCGACCGCTGGAACAAGAAGTTCATTGGCCTGATGTTTCGGTATCTCACTGGAACATATCATCAGAGATAGCTTTAGATAAAGATAACAGATACACAAGCTGCGTAGCATTTAAAGGAGGTAGTGACAAAACTATCACATACGTGCCACAATTATTAGCTGTAACCTGAGACCTATCGTCTTTCCTTTCCCACCGCTGCTGCGTGCTAGGCCATTCGCGTGTGGAGGAATCTTTCGGCTTCTCTGACGTATCTGTTTTGTCCAGATCTAGCAAACGAGTCCAAAGGTTTCTTGTCATGGTGGTGGGCATTTCGGCCTCAGAATCCCGCGCCTGATGGTGGCCTCCACCTGTGTGCATGCCAAATCCATGTGACGGGAAAAGTCAGCTGACGGCTTCTGAGACGTCCTTCCCGTGAAGTGTAGCTCGCCAAAATTTAGAGCCATTTGGATTTGGTGTGTCATTTCGTTTGCATATGCATTTGTTGACAAAGTTGCGCGGGTAGCCATTCACTCTCAGTCCCCTGCGAAGATATTGTACTTCAGCAACCTTTTCTTCCCTTTCACTGCAATGCCTCTAAACGCGGTGGTATAGCGTCCTTGCGCAGCTGCATTTGTGATTGATCGGGTGGTTACTGCTACATTTTAGCACCTGTGTCGTATTTTTAGTTTTCCTGAACTCTTTGGTTTTTAGGAAACCATAATCTGTGCGGTAAATGAGAACATCCATTAAGGCCAGCTGGTTTTTTTTCTTCCTGCTGCATCGCAAAGTGAATGGCCAGGAAGACGGCGTTCAGACTTTCTTTGAAGGTCAGCCCTTGATCCCATTTGTTAATGACAAAATTAGGATCCACACACCGAGCCCAAAATTTCGATCTGTAGTGTCGAGAAACCACCGACTCCAACCGTTGCAAGGCATCCTCAGCTCTTAATCCTGAAATATTGGAGTCCACTGACGTGCCCTTCACCTGAGACATAACCTTAGGAGTTATAGACCAGTGAGCTAAATTGCCGACTTATTCTCACACCAAAATGCAAAATGGTCAATAGCATCGGTCAATAGCAATTCGGACGTGGACGGCTCCTAGCGCTGATCGCGAGTGCTACTAATTCTAGTACGCATGTGATCACGTGGCCACTACATACCATAAATATTGCGCTTCTGGGGCCTCAATTACCCTTATCTGCTATTCTCTTTGAGGATGGGTTCGACTGAGAATCCGAAGCGTCAGGTCAATAACCCCCTTATTCTGGCGATCGCATCTTCTCTGCCTGAACCCAGCTGGCCTTAAAACAAAGTCCACAAAGAGGTGAAGGTGAAAATGCTGTAGAATTACTCCGAATTTATTTGTTATGTCTGCCCCTTCTGGTTATCCGCTTATTCTCTGTCATTTTTAAGGAAAGTGGGAAAATTGGGGCTAAAAATGATGACATGTGCATAGAATCCCCTCCATCTGTGTTGCAATGTAATTGTTGCAAAAGTAAGACAGGCATTCACCTCCGACAAAGCACCCAGTAGCATGTTTTTTTGCAATAGGTGGAGTCAGTCAGCCACTCCACACAAAACGCACATTGGGCTAACCACACGGTCCGAGTTATCCAGTCAGTTAGCAACCATCCAAGCTACGGCTTTTAGCGCACCATGATAGTTTCAAGTGTGTCAGATTGTTTATAGTGAAGAACATGCGCTAAGCTGTCGACTTCACTCTCTCCTCCACCCCTACAGTCAAACCACTGTCCGAGCCGGTCAGTTGTCTGATGCGGAAGTAGGCGCATCTACTGGTGAACTCGTCTACGTGTACTACGTACACGACCTGGCCCCCCAAACACGAGCGCCAGTATTTCACACAGGATGGGGTTGAACGGCTTAAATCTCACATGTGTGAGATAGCCAGAGGTCACGTTAAGAAGGAGCCATCGCAGCCTGACTCAGAGACAACCAGTCCACCACTCCACACAACACACATTGGACTAACTGTGAGGTCTGAGTGTAATTGTCAGTTGGCAACCTTCCAATCGTGGCACTTAACGTTACCGCACACTCTTCTCCTCACCTGGATCTGAGTCCACCGACTAGATCGAAGATGAGAAGAGGCGCAGGTGGCTGGCGCGGCCGGAGCCACTCTTCGGCGTACCTTCACACCTGGCTCTGATCCCAATGAGTGGGAGTGCCATAAAGGCCACATTAAGAAGGAGCCATTTCAGCTTGACACTCAGTCTGCCAGTCAGCCACTTCACACAAAACACACATTGCGCTGACCAGGCAGTCCGAGTTATCCCGTCAGTTGGCAACCTTCCAAGCCACGGCTTTTAGCGCACCGTGATAGTTTCAAGGGCGTTAGATTGTTTGGAGTGAGGAAAATGCGCTGAGCGCTCGACCTTACTCTCTCCCTCACCCCCACCGTCAAACCGCTGCACGAGCCGGTCAGTTGTTTGATGCGGAAGTGGGCGCAGCTGCTGGGGTGAGAATGAGGTCGAGAGCTCAGCGCATTTTCCTCACTCCAAACAATCCGACGTGCTTATTACTTTCACGGTGCGCTAAAAGCCGTGGCTTGGAATGTTGCCAATCAATGGGCACTTCAAACTCATCTTTATATAGGCAGTCTAAAGGCCTCGGTGAACCTGAAAGCGTGCTATTATAAGTTCTCCTTAAAACCTTCAATTATGGGGCACCTAATTCCTTTAAATTTTGCTTGGTCTTGGGGATAAGCGACTGCCAGAATGTCGGGATCAGCCGCCCTTCAGCTCGGTGGGGGCGAAGTCCATACCTTGCTACTTAATTTCATTCAGTAGAAGTGTTTTGTCGATATAAAATGTCATCCTGGTGGTCTTATTGATCTAGTTAAATATTGTAGAAGCCAAGCATATGCAGTAAGAATTACTGGCTAATCTGTACTGTAAAACATCAAGCTTGTGCAAAACCAAAGCTGGTTTCTTTCCTTCTTTGCATAATGAAGGCCACTCGGACCACGTGGACAGCACAATGTGTGTTTTGTGTGGAGTGGCTGACTGGCGGACTGAGAGTCGGGCTGCAATGGCTCCTTCTTAATGTGGCCTTTATGGCACTTTCACTTCGTGGGATCCGAGCCAGTTGTGTTGGGACGCCGAGGGGCGGCTCCGGCCGCGCCAGCTACCTGCGTCCTCTCCCGCCTCCGGTCTTCTAGACTCTGTCATGACACCGGGTTCAGGTTGGGGAGGAGGAGAGAGTGCGGTAGCTGCAGCGCAAAGCTACCATCCCTTAAAACTAATTCACGCGCAAGTCACCGTCCCTGCACTACCCTTCCATGGAGCATACGTTGGACATCGTCGAAATCGACGGCCGAATTATTGATAGCTTTGGAATGTGAGTCTGAGAATGATGATGCACGAAGTTGCTGCACCATAAACCGATGCACGCGTAAAGCCTACTCAAGACCGAAATATCTACGACAAGCCCTCTTTCCCCAGTTATCAGCGTTCTGTAGAGAGTGCGAAATGCAATCCCGCAGATGGCTCAAGCTGATTTGGGTGGTTTTCTCGTTACTGTTGTGTGCTAGATTAATTGCTACACTTTAAATGTAACAAGTCCTGTGAGGCTCCGCACGCTCTTCTCGTATCTGTACCGCAATTGAAATAAGTAAGGGGTTATTTCCTGTGACTTATAAGTGCCCTTTAAGTTACAGACCACGTCACCTGTGATTAAGTTCTTTGTCCTTACCGAGTCAGCAGCAACAACAACAACCAGGAACTAGTTTATATAGAAAAACCCACTCCGGACTAGTTTTGTCCGCCATTTAAGGTTGGTTTTTGGGATTTTTCCAGCGGTACTGAATACGATTTCGTGGGGCAGCAGATGAGAGATGACTGCCAGGATTAAATGAAGTGGACGTATCCATCTGGCTCATCGATGCATCAGTAGCGTATCGAGAGTTTGACCATCGTAGTTCGACGAGATCAACCATGTGCTCCACAGTATGGAGGTGTAGGCATGACGACATACGCATGGATTAGTTTTAAGTGACAATAAACTTGCGTCACATCAACCGCACTCTCTGTCACTCGCCCACCTGCGCCCTGTATCAAGAAAAGGTCAAGAAGACCAGAGGAGGGATTGGATGCAGTTTACTGGCACGATATGCGCCTGCTCCTACGCGTGCCACCAAAACCCGAAAAACGCCTATTGTGCCCTGATCTAGCCCCCCGCCCTATTGGTCCAGCGTATGTATCACGCGGCGCGTTTAAAGAACATATCAGTAGCTTATAACTCGCTAAGGCTAGAAATGTGGTACAAACACAAGTTGCGCCATATTATCAGCTAGATGATATCTCAGATTTAAATAGCTAGCCTTAGTTATGCATATATGTAAATTACTTCGGGGGTAATTAATCGGCACTTCTGGGTTCTTCTTCATACCATGAAATTTTATCAGTACGCTTCCATTAAAAATTGTGTAATCGGAAACAATACTAATTTAATTAAGAAGGGGTGTAAATAGAAAAAGCATATTTATCCGGACTACTACACACACAGGAAAACTAATTATAACAGCCGTTCTGGTTCGTAAATTTTGCTCATGAAACATCCCGCTAAAGAGCCTTCATAATAATAGTTCGACCATGTCCATGTTGCATTTTGGTGTAGCGAAATTAGTCGGCTTATTTTAGCTCTCTGCGGTCTATAACTCCTAAGGTTATGTCTCAGGTGAACGGCACGTCAGTGGACTCAATATTTCAGGATTCAGAGCTGCGGATGCCTTGCAACGGTTGGAGTCGGTGGTTTCTCGACACTACAGATCGAAATTTTTGGGCTCGGTGTGTGGATCCTAATTTTGTCATTAACAAATGGGATCAGGGCTGACCTTCAAAGAAAGTCTGAACGCCGTCTTCCTGGCCATTCACTTTGCGATGCAGCAGGAGAAAAACCAGCTGGCCTTAATGGATGTTCTCATTTACCGCACAGATTATTGTTTCCTAAAACCAAAGCGTTCAGGAAAACTAAAATACGACACAGGTGCTAAAATGTAGCAGTAACCACCCGATCAATCACAAATGCAGCTGCGCAGGGACGCTATACCACCGCGTTTAGAGGCGCAGTGAAAGGGAAGAAAAAGGTTGCTGAAGTACAATATCTTCGCAGGGGACTGAGAGTGAATGGCTACCCCGCGCAACTTTGTCAACAAATGCATATGCAAAACGAAATGACACACCAAATCCAAATGGCTCTAAATTTTGGCGAGCTACACTTCACGGGAAGGACGTCTCAGAAGCCGTCAGCTGACTTTTCCCGTCACATGGATTTTGGCATGCACACAGGTGGAGGCCACCATCAGGCGCGCGGGATTCTGAGGCCGAAACGCCCACCACCATGACACAGAAACCTTTTGGACTCGTTTCTGCTGGATCTGGACAAAACAGATACGTCAGGAGAAGCCGAAGATTCCTCCACACGCGAATGGCCTCTTAGCACGCAGCAGCGGTGGGAAAGGGAAAGACGATAGGTCTCCAGGTTACAGCTAATAATTGTGGCACGTATGTGATAGTTTTGTCACTACCTCCTTTAAATGCTACGCAGCTTGTGTATCTGTTATCTTTATCTAAATATCTCTGATGATATGTTTCCAGTGAGATACCGAAACATCAGGCCAATGAACTTCTTTGTTCCAGCGGTCGCGTCTTCCACCCCTGAACTGCATCCTGGAACTCGCTTCTTCGCTTCTTTTCAGTGAGAGGGTTTCTTGATTCGCCAATTACCCTTGGCTTTGTATTCAAAAGCCATCTTTATTTTACTAAACGCCATGTCGTGGGTGAACCGTTGGTCGACAATACGTAGCTGTCCTAACTCTTGAAAGTCTTATGGATTTTCATGAGTTACGGCTGGTTACGCGAAATAAGCGCACACTGCGTCCATTAAAGCTTTTAATTCAATGAAGAATTTATCGTAAGAAAAATTAGGCTTATTGTGATTTACAAATTAATATTACCTTGTCCAGAAATAACATTTTTAGAAAAGGGTGGATTACGAAATGGTGATCGACCTAGTTGGTAAACTGAAGTTTTAAATGTAAAGGGAGCCTGTTCAGCCGTATCAGCTTGAGTGAATAAAGCGAGAGAAGCGATATAGTTAGGTTTTGAAGGCATAGTCTTTGTTCGAGTTTTGCATGTATGTTTATCTAGATTGATTGCAGCGAAATGTGTGGCGGTTTAAATTCCAAAGGTGCGAACCACAGGCAACTCAGCGCTGGGCTATCGAGAAGAATACTCTATAATATGTCCAGATGACCGTTTCGTTCTGCACCGGCAAGATTTCCAGATGCTCGGTGGATTATGAATCTTCCTCAGGTATGTAAATACTTTAAAATTGAACCACCATCACTCTACTGCAGAAGAAATGCGGGCCGATTGAAAACGAGACCACACTGACCCCCACTTTGTGTCAGGCTCTACTTAACTCCTCAACAGATGGTGTCCCTCCAAATCTAGACACGACTATTCATTCGCATCAATCAGCTTTACTACCATACTTTTGGTTCTGTGACTTGCCACTCAAAGAGTTCACTCGCTAGTAGAAGGCTTCCATTTAATTGGATGGGCTACCATCGAGATTCTGCAGTAATGATTTTATGTATATCGTAGTACTATACAAAAGCGAACTCCTCAGCAACAGAAATTTCGTCCCTTGGAAAGCGTCAAACCAGCAGCAACTGCCATTGGCATCAAAACCGACGTTAAGGGGGATATCTAGGGTTCACGTACACAGGCATAAGAATCTTGAAGTTAAGTAGGATTGGTAGCCAATGGTGCGGAAATGAGTGGGTAAAATTCAAACTGGAATCGATTTCTTCGTTTACTCTGTGAAGAATAGAACCGCTTCTGTTAATACCGTTTAGCAAACCAGCACTGTCTATCAAAATGGATTGGAATTCGAGCCTAAAGAACTGCTTTAAGGCGCGGTAGGGTGCCTTCAGTTTCCATTTGCCAGGTCACAGGATTCGTGCAGCTTCATGTTGAAAGGTAATATAGCCAGGTTTCGGCGGACGTTTTCTGCACAGACGCCTCGTGGCTCATTTAAAAATTTGGGTGACTGGCGGAAGAACCCTGCATATCAGAACAAACTCACTGGAGCTGAAAGATCATTTCGATGATAAAATATGCAAGAGCAAAAAAAAGAGTGACTAAAAAGATGCCATTACTTGTGGTGGAATTGATATGCGCCCCTCCCCCCCTTAAACTGAGGCGTAAGATCCACCGCGCAACAGGGAGAGGAGTATATCTCACTGTACCATGGTGCCGGCACGAGAATACAGCAACATTGCAGCTGGCTAGCCGTAAATAGTTACACTGCATACCGTAAAACGCATGAACGCAGGTGAGCTGTACCTTGGCAAAAGGAACTATTATGGAATGACACCTAACCCGGCAAGCGAAATGCTTACACTAAAGCACACACTGGGTGTGGGCTATGAGTTGAAAATTCTAGGTTGAGGTTGTGTGTGAGATCATCTGAATAATACCGGGCTAATGGTAAGTGCTAGCCAGCTCACATGGACGCGGTGACGGTGCGCATACAAAGAAGTCTCCCTTAACAACGTGTTACCACCATTTGTACGTCCCTAAACTCCCGCTTCGCTACCGCCGCTACCCTGTACGCAGTTCGACCTTCATAGTCCGACGATGTCCCACCATGGAAGGTGGTGCGAAAGAGACTGTGAGTTAGCAAGTGAATTAGTTTTAAGAGATAGTAACGCTGCAGCCTTGCGCTGCACTCTCACCTCCCTCCTCACTGCGGAACCCAATGTCATGACAGAGTCAAGAAGACCGGAGGCGGGAGAGGGACGCAGGTGGCCGGCGCCATGCCGAGCTACCACCTGGGTGTACCACCACACCGGCTTGGATCACACACGAAAGTGGAGAGTGTCCCTCATGCGCACATTAAGAAGGAGCCATTGCAGCCTGACTCTCAGTCCGCCAGTCAGCCACTCCACACAAAACGCGCACATTGGGCTAACCACATGGTCCGAGTCATCCCGATGAGTTTGGCAACCTTCCTGCCACGGCTTTTAGCGCACCGTGATAGTTTCAAGCGCGACAGATATAGTGAGGAACATGCAGCTGAGAGCTGTCGACCTCACTCTCTCCCCCACCACTACCAGTCAAACCGCTGTCCGAGCCGGTCAGTTGTCTGATGCGGGAAGTGACGGCACGCCACGCTGGTATCTTCCTCTACGTGTACTGCGTACGCGTGTCTCGCCCCCAACCTCAAGCTCTAAGGATTTTCACACAACAGGGGTTAAGCCGGCTCACATCTCGCGCATGCTGAGATAGCCATAGGTCGCGTCAGAAGAAGCCATCGCCAGCCTGACTCTCAGGACCACCCGTCAGCGCCACTTCACGCAACACACATTGGACTAACTGCGAGGTCACAAAGTGTAATTGCCAGTTGGCAACCTTCCAACCGCGGTGCGCTTAATCGTTACTCGCACACTCTTTCTCTCTCATCCACCTTTAACCCGGTGTCGCTGCCAAATTCAAAGGAAGACCGGAGGCAGGGAGGAGAACGCAGGTGGCCGGCGCGGCTGAGCCACCTTGGCGTAGCACCACACCTGGCTCAGATCCCACTGAGTGGAAGTGTCATAAAGGGCACATTAAAGAAGGAGCCCATTGGCCTAGCCTGACTCTCAGTCCGCCGAGCAGCCACTCCACACAAAACACACATTGGCTGTCCACGCGGTCCGAGTGGCCTTCATTATGCAAAGGAGGAAAGAAATAGCTTTGGTCTTTGCACAAGCCTGATGTTTTACAGTACAGCTGTAGCCAGCAATTCTTACTGCGACTTTGCTTTGCGGCTCTACAATATTTAACTAATTCCAATAAGACCACCAGGATGACAGTATATCGACAAAACACTTCTACTGAATGAAATTAAGTAGCAAGGTATGGACTTCGGCCCCCACGAGCTGAAGGGCGGCTGATCCCGACATACTGGCCTCTCGCTTATCCCCAAGACCAATCAAACTTTAAACTAATTAGCCACATAATTGAAGGGTTTTAAGGAGAACTTATAATGTAAGCACGCTTTCCAGGTTCACCGAGGCCTTTAGACTGCCTATATAAAGATGAGTTTGAAGAGCGTGATTGCCAAATTAGCTCACAGCTACATCATGCGAAGAGACGCAAAATCGCTGGAAACAAAATTCGTTAAGGCTTTAGCTTGTATTTGATGTCCTGTCAGGCATGGCAAATAATGCAAACTATGTATATTAATGATTGCATGCTGAGAGTTCAGGAATATTACGCGTTCGAGCTGCAACTCAAAATCCATAAACGGTCGAGATCAAGGCCAGCCGTGCTCCGAAAGAGCTATCACAAGTTTGGAATACTGGCATTGCTGCACCTGAGGTGACGCTGCTGCTGCAGCTAAACACTGATGAGGATGCTGGTGGTGGTGATGGTGGTGGTGGGATGAGTGGTGATGATGATGATGCATAAGATGTTGATGACGACTTGACCCCGACGAAGATGTCTTAGAAAATATACGCCATACTTGCGGTGTGCATACGGCGGTGAAGGTCACGATTATCAGCATGTGGCAATAGAGACAGCCATGTGAGTCACAAAGGCAAAATTTGGCATTTTCGTTACATGAACAAACTGAACTATGCTGCTAAACAGAAGGAGGAGGAGAAACAATAGAGTGAAAAACTGCTCGTGCTATTACTAGACGCCAGTATCACGGTGACACTATATAGGCAGCAGAATGATCCAACGTACGTAACTCGAATGAAGAGCAGTCAGCGGGTGGTGGGGTTTGATGGTTGGAGACCAAACTAGCAAAACTGCTCGACTTTATTAGAAGCTCAATGCTCATGGTAAACTTTCTACTACCGAGCCTTGTTTTGTTGATGGCATGCCGATCACCAGCTCCTTTTCGTAACATATCCATGTCAACAAGCAGTATGGAGAATTTTAGAAAAGTCTTATTGTGCCAAAGCACGCGTATATATAGTTAGACGAGGGTTTCATATAAAGTGATATTCTCTACGCAAAGCCTCATTTCTCAATACCTCAGGTGGTCGCCACCTCGTATTATTTCGTCGAGGCTATCGAAGAGGGCCTCGAATGCTGGTTCATCGGCTTTTGCCGGAGTTCAGTATTCTTCGAAAATGGCTGCCCACTAAAGATCTCGCTATAACGGATTTTTCTACAATCGGTGTCGGTGTCCATCCTCGATGGAGGTCGCATGGCGATCCTTTGATCCAATTTGGGAAGTCTAGTAAAATACCTGGGACGTTAGCCTCTCGAGCAGCAGTGATGGACTTTATTTCGATAATTCGTTTCTCATACTACACTCTGCAAATTGCGAAGGCACTTTACATACACATTGGTAACCACTGCCATCCTCGATTGATAGTGAAAGTAACGTTGTCTGTCACGAGCGAGTGCTTTGATCAACCTAAGGCTTCCTCTGATGGCGGTGAAGGCACCACATCATGTTTTGGAATATATAGATTTCTTTCCTGTCTTAACTAAATAATCTCTCTGCAGTTTTATTTATTTATAACGTTGGACTATTCTCTTAAAGGACGATCGTTTCACCGTCAAAGTTACATGTCTATCACTTGCAAAATGCTCAGACATTTCATTTATTAACATTGACGTGAGGCTTCGAGATGTTGCTAATAGCCTATATCAGTTCACAGCACACCTGCGGTTGAGTTTTGTAAAGATCGTGCTCATTAATATTCAGTAGTCCAGATTCCTATCACCATCATTCAGTTCAATGTTAATTGCAGGACAAACGAATCGAGCGAGGTGTTGCGTCTCTTCCTATATTATCGATTTGCTGCTATCGCGGAAAGAGCCCCAAAACATCTGGGCTCTTACCACCGGTAGTCAGTTGTTGTTGTGATGAGCACTTTTATTTTCTTGTAATTTACCTGAAAAATTTGGCATCGACCGGCTACATTCTCCTTTTAAATATTTTTCATCCACGTTTCTCGTAGCCGTCTGAATTTCGAGACGGACATGTCCGGCGTACGCTGTAATCTTAATTCTTTGGTTCACACGTATTTTCTGAGATTATATCTTCGGGAGCGGTCTTTTCTTTTACTGAATCTTCACTTAACTTTAAGATCATCTAGCATCCTTGGGCTTTTAGTTTACGTGCGTTTTCGCAGCGATAAAACAAGGTAACATTTAAAATCGTTACATTAAATCAGGCAGTCAATAACTGCGAACTAATAGAATAATGCTATTGCCAAAAATATTGTGCAAACGAAAATGGCATCAGTCTGCATTGTTCAACAGCTTTTCGATACAAGAAAATATAAAAGTGCTCATCATAGAATTAACTGGACTACCGGTGGTAAGAGCCGGAGATGTTTTGGGGCCTTTCAACTGATAGCATCAAAAATCGATAATATAGAAGAAGGAGACGTAACACCTGCTCATTCGTTTGTCCTGCAAATTAAAATTGAACTGAATGGTGACGATCCAGACTACTGAAATAATTAATGATACGATCTTCCAAACCTCAACCGGGTGGTGTGCTGGAACTGTATAGGCTATTGCAACAGCCCCTCATCTCCTTCGTCAATGCTAATAAATGGAAACTTGTCTGGCACTTTGCAAAAGTGATAGCATGTAACTTTGACTGTGACTTGATCTTTTAAGAGAACATGTGCCGTTCAACGTCATACTGCAGAAGACTATTTATAAAATCGAATAAGGGATCCTACGTTTCCAAAACAGGCAGTACAACTTCAGTAGCTGTCGGTTGAAGGAACAGAGCAGATGTTTACTGTCGAACATCTATTCGGTATTTTCAATCGAGGATGGTAATGGACACCAATGTACTTTTGTGTAAATGTCATCTGGTGCGGGTGAATGAAAGGGATAGGAATTGATCCATATTAAAAGTACTCTCTGAATTATTGACCCAAGATTTGAGGCGGTGATATCAAAATTTTTCAACCGAAATTTATTAAATTGATGATTGGTATATTTTATTTAGAATGTTCCGGAATATATCTATGCCAAACTTAATTATGCTCAATGCAGCTTAGTTTCAAATCGGTAGATATTTAATAAAGCTAGAAGACTCTTTCTAGGATTTTCTTTACGAAAACATTCTTTGAATGAAAAATCTAAGTTTCGTAATAAGATGCATTCCAGCTACAGTAATTTGAGTGTCATTATAAAAGCGTTGGGAATATTTCAAGCTGGTAAGGTATGTTCATAGCAGGACTGACCAATCTCCTTACACATCGCATAGAGTTTAATTTCTGTTCGTCCATTTGGACTACCATCGCAGTATTGCGGGGCCTGAGTGTTCTCTTACCCGCGTAAACCTCGGTAGGGTTCAATAAAGGTGCATGCATTTACGCTCCCTTTTTCAAGTGTATTCTAGCCACCTTCTAGATAGCCTACACTGCCTAGTGTGATATAGTTCGTTTATTGTTTTGTATGTCGTAGATTTTTTTGAGCTCTATGCTACGACCAAATTAAAGCATAAGCCTGACCATCTGAAAATATTACTGTTTCAAACCTTTTCGTCATATGGTGATATGACGTAAGTAATATTATTTGATGATGCCCAGGGCATAATTATTTTCGCAGTTCATTCACCGCACCGCCACCTTTTAACTAGCGGACTGGTTTACTCCATCTCCGGCTAGTTCTAGCGAACAATGCATGCTGCATAAATACCGGGCAAGGAATGGTCAAACTGTAAACTGCCGGCAATTGAGTGCGCAGCGCCTCACCAACGTGTATGGTGCGTGATCTTTAATTTACCAATGCGAACTGTGGCTCTATCACCCCGGTGGCTCATTGGAGATTGCTGATATAAAAGACAGAGTTCGGAGATGGCGGTTAGTAAGAGCCCTGTCGAACTCAGGTGCGTGAAGTTGTGAATACTGAGGTTGGCAGGTAGTTCTTTTAAACTCTTAATAAGATGCAAATGAAATTAAGGAGTTAGCGCAATGTTTTCGAAATACTAAAGGGAATGGTTACCAGCAAATACATACATAACCCCATTTTCCAAAATTCGTCCTAAACCGCCAGTCACAAACAGATATTTCTTTTTGGGATTTCGGCTTTTCGGCCGATTATTCAAATGAACGTCCTGCAATCCCGTCAATTCTTGTTTCATCTTATATATTTTTTGGTAATTTTTCCGGTGATGTCATTAGAAGATTCCTTTCATTTCTGTTTTAATTTTTGGATTAGCAGCTGAAAAATCATGGGGTTGAGTGCAATTGCGTTAAATACGTTTACCAAATTAAATCAGAACACAATATTCTATCTTGCTCAATGTTATTTGAAATTAAATTTACTGGGCTGGATTCATTAATTTCAAAGCTCCACTATGATGCGCATTATATGCAGGAATTGTAGAGCTTCGTGATACTCTACGTGTTCCAATTATAAAAAAACACATTTTGTTAACTAGCTTAATATACATTCATTTTTTAATTTCTTGCGATTTACGAGCGATCCTATAGGTTAACAACAAGCTTTGAGGAATGTGAGACGTACATGAGCTTTCATTTGTGACATAGAAACTTCCATGCAAGTTTGCATCTGAGAGAAGGTTTTAATATTTGTCCTGGAGGCTAATGACTCGTATTTTGCTAGCTTCACAGATTGATCAAAAGACGCTGGCGATGTTCACCGAGATGGACACAGACAAATCGGGAGAAATCAGTTGAAAATTTAGGGCAGCCATGTTGAAGAAATCTGAGCCTGGCAAAGCTGATGAGGCTAGCATTCGAGCACTCTTTGATAGCCTCGACACTGATAAGAGCGGTGAACTGAGTATTGAGGAACTGAAAAAGATGTTTACCAAATAAACACCTTTTATATGGAACCCTCATCTCCTTATATCCTCTCCGTGTCTTGGCACAATACAGTATTTGATCAAAATTCTCCAGGTTTGTGTCGATTTATATTTGGCGGGTTCTGGCGAACGCATGCTACCAGCAAAGTAAGTCTCGGTCTTTAGAAAGTTTAACGTGAACAGGGTGTATAAGGTGTCGGTAGTTTGCCATCGTACTCAAATCCTCCTAGTAATCACCGAGAACCCGCTCAAATTAACGACCCCCGCCACTAGCTTCGTTATCACTTCCGATGCACTTCACATCGTGCTCCGCCTGATCGCTCACATCCGTGTCCATCGCACGGGGATTGACAGTTTCAAGATACATGCTACACTATAATCAATCTGATCCACTGAAAGTCTACCAGAACGCCCTGAGAGCCGTGCCATAGAGGCATGCCAACCGATAAGATAGCGCGGGCCGTCTCAAACAAATATTAGACTATGGTTTCCTCCTCATGCGTCTGTGATATATTGTCCTTGCAAGACATCTGAACTAGAACTTAAATGACGTTGATTGTGTATGGCGTGGGTGACCGGTTTGTGTGTGGCTAATTGATTTTATAGGATGAATAGATCAATGCTTTTGACCGAATCTCCTGAGGTAATGAGGACAAGTGAGGCGGGAGGAAGGATATTATACTAAGTATCTTGCTTTAATGTGAAACTGCTTTCTTGCCAATACATTGGATTAAACCTTGTTTAATGACTCCTTATGTTCATGTATTCGAAGGGTGTGTGTGGGTGTGCGCGCAGGTAGGACTTTCACTTTTGAAGTTTCACATGCCAAATCGGTGCTCTTGCTGACTTCAGTTAATTTGGTAATTTGTGGAAGTTTCGACTTATGCTTGATGTGGAGTAGGTTCATGTGTAGCTCATGGCATTTGTATGAAGTGGTGGGACAAGTTGCTTGGTTGTGTTATGAAGCGTGGTGTTTTATCAAAGCTTTTCAGAAAATCTCCTGAAAGTGACTAGGCCCGTTCGAGAACCGAATGTCGGGCGGGTTCGAGCAGGCGAGCGGCAGCAGGACAGTTGTATGTCAGGATTCTTCCCCTCAGACTGCCAATGAATAATATGAAAGGTGTGGTTAGAGTTTAGGAGGCTAGGAGTTTTGGGTCAGTTATGCTCCCAGCGTTATCCGCTACAACTCCTACAGCAGCCAACTTCATTGCTGCTCCTGGGAGCAAAGGGGATTACGAACTAACGCAATCAATGAGGTTAAACACACCGTGCATCAAAAGGTTTCTGTCACTTCTGATGAAGAGCAGGTATACTAATAATAGGCCGCCCGCAATGATTTAAAAGGGACAAGGATGTTGTGATTGCTGCTGGCGGACAAAGGAATAGCAACTCGCCGTGATTAACTGCGTTGATTACAACGAGAAGGCACAAGTTCTCCTCGATTACCAACAGTTTTACTGACCCACACCTTCCTCGCGGGCTAATCGATGATCATCTAGCCAGACTCCTAAGCCGGCTCGGGCGCTAATGGATGGCGAAAACTCAATTTCTCCGAGGACTCTGAGATGTCATTCAATTTGACCTCTCAATTCTTTATCGACATTTGAAAAACTATAAGACCCGACCAAATCGCAGAATTCCGCGAGTTTGTCTCACTATTCACGTCCATCCCACCAGATTTGGCGTGCGATGTGCTTGCAAATATCTCAAAGAATGGTACGACAAACGGGGAGCTAAACTCGAACATTTGCTGCAACTCTTCGCGTTCTGCCAAAGCATTTTTCACCCTCAAAGATAGAGCATATGAAAAAATCAACGAAATAATCAAGAGCTCCCAATACCGGCCTAGTTGCCGAACTGGTCCTACAATGTCGTTTCCAACCACTATGAACCAGCATTTCGGCACCGATACGTGGACGACACACTCGTTATTGGACAGGGTTTCAAGGCCGGCTTAACGACAGCTTCTTATAGTCAATTTACAGTAGTGCACCAGCCAGGTCCTTAGCTATCATAACAACCACTTAGTAGTGCATACGTGGCTGTGTTAGTGCGCAATTCGAGCGGGTAAAAGCACCGTTTGGAGCAGAAGGAAGAGCACAAAAATACGGAATCTCAGGGGACAAATGACGGAACGGCTTTGCGACGAATTCCATAGGCCTCTGCATACGTACGTGCACACCACGGACAAACGTGAGAAGACAGCAGTGATTTAGCACTCTCTATCGTACGTAAAGATGTCGAGTCGACAGAGCA